>CAKAJI010000371.1:67806-86075 GCA_916610255.1 Lasioglossum lativentre
AAAATACCTTATAATATATAGTAGTTTATCATTGAAAATACCTTATAATATAACGTAACATGCAGTGTATCATTGAAAATACCTTATAATATAACGTAATATGCAGTGTATCATTGAAAATACCTTATAATATAACGTAATATGCAGTGTATCAGTGAAAATACCTTATAATATATAGTAGTTTACCATTGAAAATACCTTATAATATATAGTAGTTTATCATTGAAAATACCTTATAATATAACGTAACATGCAGTGTATCATTGAAAATACCTTATAATATAACGTAATATGCAGAGTATCATTGAAAATACCTTATAATATATAGTAGTTTACCATTGAAAATACCTTATAATATATAGTAGTTTATCATTGAAAATACCTTATAATATAACGTAATATGCAGTCTATCATTGAAAATACCTTATAATATAACGTAATATGCAGTGTATCATTGAAAATACCATACAATATATCGTAATATGCAGTGTATCATTGAAAATACCTTATAATATAACGTAATATGCAGTGTATCATTGAATATACCTTATAATATAATGTAATATGCAGTGTATCATTGAAAATACCTTATAATATAACGTGATATGCAGTGTATCATTGAAAATACCTTATAATATAACGTAATATGCAGTGTGTCATTGAAAATACCTTATAATATATAGTAGTTTACCATTGAAAATACCTTATAATATATAGTAGTTTATCATTGAAAATACCTTATAATATAACGTAATATGCAGTGTATCATTGAAAATACCTTATAATATAAGGTAATATGCAGTGTATCAGTGAAAATACCTTATAATATATAGTAGTTTACCATTGAAAGTACCTTATAATATAACATAATATGCAGTGTATCATTGAAAATACCTTATAATATATAGTAGTTTACCATTGAAAATACCTTATAATATAACATAATATGCAGTGTATCATTGAAAACACCTTATAATATAACGTAATATGCAGTGTGTCATTGAAAATACCTTATAATATATAGTAGTTTACCATTGAAAATACCTTATAATATATAGTAGTTTATCATTGAAAATACCTTATAATATAACGTAACATGCAGTGTATCATTGAAAATACCTTATAATATAACGTAAAATGCAGTGTATCATTGAAAACACCTTATAATATAACGTAATATGCAGTGTATCATTGAAAATACCTTATAATATATAGTAGTTTACCATTGAAAATACCTTATAATATATAGTAGTTTATCATTGAAAATACCTTATAATATAACGTAATATGCAGTGTATCATTGAAAATACCTTATAATATAACGTAATATGCAGTGTATCATTGAAAATACCATACAATATATCGTAATATGCAGTGTATCATTGAAAATACCTTATAATATAACGTAATATGCAGTGTATCATTGAAAATAACTTATAATATAACGTAATATGCAGTGTATCATTGAATATACCTTATAATATAATGTAATATGCAGTGTATCATTGAATATACCTTATAATATAATGTAATATGCAGTGTATCATTGAAAATACCTTATAATATAACGTGATATGCAGTGTATCATTGAAAATACCTTATAATATATAGTAGTTTACCATTGAAAATACCATATAATATATAGTAGTTTATCATTGAAAATAACTTATAATATAACGTAATATGCAGTCTATCATTGAAAATACCTTATAATATAACGTAATATGCAGTGTATCATTGAAAATAACTTATAATATAACGTAATATGCAGTGTATCATTGAATATACCTTATAATATAATGTAATATGCAGTGTATCATTGAAAATACGTTATAATATAACGTAATATGCAGTGTATCATTGAAAATACCTTATAATATAACGTAATATGCAGTGTATCAGTGAAAATACCTTATAATATACAGTAGTTTACCATTGAAAATACCTTATAATATACCATAATATGCAGTGTATCATTGAAAATACCTTATAATATATAGTAGTTTATCATTGAAAATACCTTATAATATAACGTAATATGCAGTGTATCATTGAAAACACCTTATAATATAACGTAATATGCAGAGTATCATTGAAAATACCTTATAATATATAGTAGTTTACCATTGAAAATACCTTATAATATATAGTAGTGTATCATTGAAAATAACTTATAATATAACGTAATATGCAGTGTATCATTGAATATACCTTATAATATAATGTAATATGCAGTCTATCATTGAAAATACCTTATAATATATAGTAGTTTACCATTGAAAATACCTTATAATATACCATAATATGCAGTGTATCATTGAAAATACCTTATAATATATAGTAGTTTACCATTGAAAATACCTTATAATATATAGTAGTTTATCATTGAAAATACCTTATAATATAACGTAATATGCAGTGTATCATTGAAAATACCTTATAATATAACGTAATATGCAGTGTATCATTGAAAATAACTTATAATATAACGTAATATGCAGTGTATCATTGAATATACCTTATAATATAATGTAATATGCAGTGTATCATTGAATATACCTTATAATATAATGTAATATGCAGTGTATCATTGAAAATACCTTATAATATAACATAATATGCAGTGTATCATTGAAAATACCTTATAATATAACGTAATATGCAGTGTATCATTGAAAATACCTTATAATATAACGTAATATGCAGTGTATCATTGAAAATAACTTATAATATAACGTAATATGCAGTGTATCATTGAATATACCTTATAATATAATGTAATATGCAGTGTATCATTGAAAATACCTTATAATATATAGTAGTTTATCATTGAAAATACCTTATAATATATAGTAGTGTATCATTGAAAATAACTTATAATATAACGTAATATGCAGTGTATCATTGAATATACCTTATAATATAATGTAATATGCAGTCTATCATTGAAAATACCTTATAATATATAGTAGTTTACCATTGAAAATACCTTATAATATACCATAATATGCAGTGTATCATTGAAAATACCTTATAATATATAGTAGTTTATCATTGAAAATACCTTATAATATAACGTAATATGCAGTGAATCATTGAAAACACCTTATAATATAACGTAATATGCAGTGTATCATTGAAAATACCTTATAATATATAGTAGTTTACCATTGAAAATACCTTATAATATATAGTAGTTTATCATTGAAAATACCTTATAATATAACGTAATATGCAGTGTATCATTGAAAATACCTTATAATATAACGTAATATGCAGCGTATCATTGAAAATAACTTATAATATAACGTAATATGCAGTGTATCATTGAATATACCTTATAATATAATGTAATATGCAGTGTATCATTGAATATACCTTATAATATAATGTAATATGCAGTGTATCATTGAAAATACCTTATAATATAACATAATATGCAGTGTATCATTGAAAATACCTTATAATATAACGTAATATGCAGTGTATCATTGAAAATACCTTATAATATAACGTAATATGCAGTGTATCATTGAAAATAACTTATAATATAACGTAATATGCAGTGTATCATTGAAAATACCTTATAATATAATGTAATATGCAGTGTATCATTGAAAATACCTTATAATATATAGTAGTTTATCATTGAAAATACCTTATAATATAACGTAATATGCAGTGTATCATTGAAAACACCTTATAATATAACGTAATATGCAGTGTATCATTGAAAATACCTTATAATATAAGGTAATATGCAGTGTATCAATGAAAATACCTTATAATATATAGTAGTTTACCATTGAAAATACCTTATAATATAACATAATATGCAGTGTATCATTGAAAATACCTTATAATATATAGTAGTTTATCATTGAAAATACCTTATAATATAACGTAATATGCAGTGTATCATTGAAAACACCTTATAATATAACGTAATATGCAGTGTATCATTGAAAATACCTTATAATATATAGTAGTTTACCATTGAAAATACCTTATAATATATAGTAGTTTATCATTGAAAATACCTTATAATATAACGTAATATGCAGTGTATCATTGAAAATACCTTATAATATAACGTAATATGCAGCGTATCATTGAAAATAACTTATAATATAACGTAATATGCAGTGTATCATTGAATATACCTTATAATATAATGTAATATGCAGTGTATCATTGAATATACCTTATAATATAATGTAATATGCAGTGTATCATTGAAAATACCTTATAATATAACATAATATGCAGTGTATCATTGAAAATACCTTATAATATAACGTAATATGCAGTGTATCATTGAAAATACCTTATAATATAACGTAATATGCAGTGTATCATTGAAAATAACTTATAATATAACGTAATATGCAGTGTATCATTGAATATACCTTATAATATAATGTAATATGCAGTGTATCATTGAAAATACCTTATAATATATAGTAGTTTATCATTGAAAATACCTTATAATATAACGTAATATGCAGTGTATCATTGAAAACACCTTATAATATAACGTAATATGCAGTGTATCATTGAAAATACCTTATAATATAAGGTAATATGCAGTGTATCAGTGAAAATACCTTATAATATATAGTAGTTTACCATTGAAAATACCTTATAATATAACATAATATGCAGTGTATCATTGAAAATACCTTATAATATATAGTAGTTTATCATTGAAAATACCTTATAATATAACGTAATATGCAGTGTATCATTGAAAACACCTTATAATATAACGTAATATGCAGTGTATCATTGAAAATACCTTATAATATATAGTAGTTTACCATTGAAAATACCTTATAATATATAGTAGTTTATCATTGAAAATACCTTATAATATAACGTAACATGCAGTGTATCATTGAAAATACCTTATAATATAACGTAATATGCAGTGTATCATTGAAAATACCTTATAATATAACGTAATATGCAGTGTATCAGTGAAAATACCTTATAATATATAGTAGTTTACCATTGAAAATACCTTATAATATATAGTAGTTTATCATTGAAAATACCTTATAATATAACGTAACATGCAGTGTATCATTGAAAATACCTTATAATATAACGTAATATGCAGAGTATCATTGAAAATACCTTATAATATATAGTAGTTTACCATTGAAAATACCTTATAATATATAGTAGTTTATCATTGAAAATACCTTATAATATAACGTAATATGCAGTGTATCATTGAAAACACCTTATAATATAACGTAATATGCAGTGTATCATTGAAAATACCTTATAATATATAGTAGTTTATCATTGAAAATACCTTATAATATAACGTAACATGCAGTGTATCATTGAAAATACCTTATAATATAACGTAATATGCAGTGTATCATTGAAAATACCTTATAATATAACGTAATATGCAGTGTATCAGTGAAAATACCTTATAATATATAGTAGTTTACCATTGAAAATACCTTATAATATATAGTAGTTTATCATTGAAAATACCTTATAATATAACGTAACATGCAGTGTATCATTGAAAATACCTTATAATATAACGTAATATGCAGTGTATCATTGAAAATACCTTATAATATAACGTAATATGCAGTGTATCAGTGAAAATACCTTATAATATATAGTAGTTTACCATTGAAAATACCTTATAATATAACATAATATGCAGTGTATCATTGAAAATACCTTATAATATATAGTAGTTTATCATTGAAAATACCTTATAATATAACGTAATATGCAGTGTATCATTGAAAACACCTTATAATATAACGTAATATGCAGTGTATCATTGAAAATACCTTATAATATATAGTAGTTTACCATTGAAAATACCTTATAATATATAGTAGTTTATCATTGAAAATACCATATAATATAACGTAATATGCAGTGTATCATTGAAAATACCATACAATATATCGTAATATGCAGTGTATCATTGAAAATACCTTATAATATAACGTAATATGCAGTGTATCATTGAAAATAACTTATAATATAACGTAATATGCAGTGTATCATTGAAAATACCTTATAATTTAACGTAATATGCAGTGTATCAGTGAAAATACCTTATAATATACCATAATATGCAGTGTATCATTGAAAATACCTTATAATATATAGTAGTTTATCATTGAAAATACCTTATAATATAACGTAATATGCAGTGTATCATTGAAAACACCTTATAATATAACGTAATATGCAGAGTATCATTGAAAATACCTTATAATATATAGTAGTTTACCATTGAAAATACCTTATAATATATAGTAGTTTATCATTGAAAATACCTTATAATATAACGTAATATGCAGTGTATCATTGAAAATACCTTATAATACAACGTAATATGCAGTGTATCATTGAAAATACCTTATAATATAACGTAATATGCAGTGTATCACTGAAAATACCTTATAATATAACGTATTATGCAGTGTATCATTGAAAATACCTTATAATATAACGTAATATGCAGTGTATCATTGAAAATACCTTATAATATAACGTAATATGCAGTGTATCATTGAAAACACCTTATAATATAACGTAATATGCAGTGTATCATTGAAAATACCTTATAATATATAGTAGTTTACCATTTAAAATACCTTATAATATATAGTAGTTTATCATTGAAAATACCTTATAATATAACGTAATATGCAGTGTATCAGTGAAAATACCTTATAATATATAGTAGTTTACCATTGAAAATACCTTATAATATAACATAATATGCAGTGTATAATTGAAAATACCTTATAATATATCGTAGTTTATCATTGAAAATACCTTATAATATAACGTAATATGCAGTGTATCAGTGAAAATACCTTATAATATATAGTAGTTTACCATTGAAAATACCTTATAATATATAGTAGTTTACCATTGAAAATACCTTATAATATACCATAATATGCAGTGTATCATTGAAAATACCTTATAATATAACGTAATATGCAGTGTATCATTGAAAATACCTTATAATATATAGTAGTTTACCATTGAAAATACCTTATAATATATAGTAGTTTATCATTGAAAATACCTTATAATATAACGTAATATGCAGTGTATCATTGAAAATACCTTATAATATAACCGAATATGCAGTGTATCATTGAAAATACCTTATAATATAACGTAATATGCAGTGTATCATTGAAAATACCTTATAATATAACGTAATATGCAGTGTATCATTGAAAATACCTTATAATATAACGTAATATGCAGTGTATCATTGAAAATACCTTATAATATAACGTAATATGCAGTGTATCATTGAAAATACCTTATAAAATATAGTAGTTTACCATTGAAAATACCTTATAATATATAGTAGTTTATCATTGAAAATACCTTATAATATAACGTAATATGCAGTGTATCATTGAAAATACCTTATAATATAACGTAATATGCAGTGTATCATTGAAAATACCTTATAATATAACGTAATATGCAGTGTATCATTGAAAATACCTTATAATATATAGTAGTTTACCATTGAAAATACCTTATAATATATAGTAGTTTATCATTGAAAATAACTTATAATATAACGTAATATGCAGTGTATCATTGAAAATACCTTATAATATAACGTAATATGCAGTGTATCATTTAAAATACCGTATAATATATAGTAGTTTACCATTGAAAATACCTTATAATATAACGTAATATGCAGTGTATCATTGAAAATACAATATAATATATCGTAATATGCAGTGTATCATTGAAAATACCTTATAATATAACGTAATATGCAGTGTATCATTGAAAATACCTTATAATATAACGTAATATGCAGTGTATCATTGAAAATACCTTATAATATATAGTAGTTTACCATTGAAAATACCTTATAATATATAGTAGTTTATCATTGAAAATACCTTATAATATAACGTAATATGCAGTGTATCATTGAAAATACCTTATAATACAACGTAATATGCAGTGTATCATTGAAAATACCTTATAATATAACGTAATATGCAGTGTATCACTGAAAATACCTTATAATATAACGTATTATGCAGTGTATCATTGAAAATACCTTATAATATAACGTAATATGCAGTGTATCATTGAAAATACCTTATAATATATAGTAGTTTACCATTGAAAATACCTTATAATATATAGTAGTTTATCATTGAAAATACCTTATAATATAACGTAATATGCAGTGTATCATTGAAAATACCTTATAATACAACGTAATATGCAGTGTATCATTGAAAATACCTTATAATATAACGTAATATGCAGTGTATCACTGAAAATACCTTATAATATAACGTATTATGCAGTGTATCATTGAAAATACCTTATAATATAACGTAATATGCAGTGTATCATTGAAAATACCTTATAATATAACGTAATATGCAGTGTATCATTGAAAACACCTTATAATATAACGTAATATGCAGTGTATCATTGAAAATACCTTATAATATATAGTAGTTTACCATTTAAAATACCTTATAATATATAGTAGTTTATCATTGAAAATACCTTATAATATAACGTAATATGCAGTGTATTAGTGAAAATACCTTATAATATATAGTAGTTTACCATTGAAAATACCTTATAATATAACATAATATGCAGTGTATAATTGAAAATACCTTATAATATATCGTAGTTTATCATTGAAAATACCTTATAATATAACGTAATATGCAGTGTATCAGTGAAAATACCTTATAATATATAGTAGTTTACCATTGAAAATACCTTATAATATATAGTAGTTTACCATTGAAAATACCTTATAATATACCATAATATGCAGTGTATCATTGAAAATACCTTATAATATAACGTAATATGCAGTGTATCATTGAAAATACCTTATAATATATAGTAGTTTACCATTGAAAATACCTTATAATATATAGTAGTTTATCATTGAAAATACCTTATAATATAACGTAATATGCAGTGTATCATTGAAAATACCTTATAATATAACGGAATATGCAGTGTATCATTGAAAATACCTTATAATATAACGTAATATGCAGTGTATCATTGAAAATACCTTATAATATAACGTAATATGCAGTGTATCATTGAAAATACCTTATAATATAACGTAATATGCAGTGTATCATTGAAAATACCTTATAATATAACGTAATATGCAGTGTATCATTGAAAATACCTTATAAAATATAGTAGTTTACCATTGAAAATACCTTATAATATATAGTAGTTTATCATTGAAAATACCTTATAATATAACGTAATATGCAGTGTATCATTGAAAATACCTTATAATATAACGTAATATGCAGTGTATCATTGAAAATACCTTATAATATAACGTAATATGCAGTGTATCATTGAAAATACCTTATAATATATAGTAGTTTACCATTGAAAATACCTTATAATATATAGTAGTTTATCATTGAAAATACCTTATAATATAACGTAATATGCAGTGTATCATTGAAAACACCTTATAATATAACGTAATATGCAGTGTATCATTGAAAATACCTTATAATATATAGTAGTTTACCATTGAAAATACCTTATAATATATAGTAGTTTATCATTGAAAATACCTTATAATATAACGTAATATGCAGTGTATCATTGAAAATACCTTATAATATAACGTAATATGCAGTGTATCATTGAAAATACCTTATAATATAACGTAATATGCAGTGTATCATTGAAAATACCTTATAATATATAGTAGTTTACCATTGAAAATACCTTATAATATATAGTAGTTTATCATTGAAAATACCTTATAATATAACGTAATATGCAGTGTATCATTGAAAATACCTTATAATATAACGTAATATGCAGTGTATCATTGAAAATACCTTATAATATAACGTAATATGCAGTGTATCATTGAAAATACCTTATAATATAACGTAATATGCAGTGTATCATTGAAAATACCTTATAATATATAGTAGTTTATCATTGAAAATACCTTATAATATAACGTAATATGCAGTGTATCATTGAAAATACCTTATAATATAACGTAATATGCAGTGTATCATTGAAAATACCTTATAATATAACGTAATATGCAGTGTATCATTGAAAATACCTTATAATATATAGTAGTTTACCATTGAAAATACCTTATAATATATAGTAGTTTATCATTGAAAATACCTTATAATATAAGGTAATATGCAGTGTATCATTGAAAATACCTTATAATATAACGTAATATGCAGTGTATCATTGAAAATACCTTATAATATATAGTAGTTTACCATTGAAAATACCTTATAATATATAGTAGTTTATCATTGAAAATACCTTATAATATATAGTAGTTTACCATTGAAAATACCTTATAATATACCATAATATGCAGTGTATCATTGAAAATACCTTATAATATAACGTAATATGCAGTGTATCATTGAAAATACCTTATAATATATAGTAGTTTACCATTGAAAATACCTTATAATATATAGTAGTTTATCATTGAAAATACCTTATAATATAACGTAATATGCAGTGTATCATTGAAAATTCCTTATAATATAACGGAATATGCAGTGTATCATTGAAAATACCTTATAATATAACGTAATATGCAGTGTATCATTGAAAATACCTTATAATATAACGTAATACGCAGTGTATCAGTGAAAATACCTTATAATATATAGTAGTTTACCATTGAAAATACCTTATAATATAACATAATATGCAGTGAATCATTGAAATTACCTTATAATATATAGTAGTTTATCATTGAAAATACCTTATAATATAACGTAATATGCAGTGTATCATTGAAAACACCTTATAATATAACGTAATATGCAGTGTATCATTGAAAATACCTTATAATATATAGTAGTTTACCATTGAAAATACCTTATAATATATAGTAGTTTATCATTGAAAATACCTTATAATATAACGTAATATGCAGTGTATCAATGAAAATACCTTATAATATAACGTAATATGCAGTGTATCATTGAAAATACCTTATAATATAACGTAATATGCAGTGTATCATTGAAAATACCTTATAATATATAGTAGTTTATCATTGAAAATACCTTATAATATATAGTAGTTTATCATTGCAAATACCTTATAATATAACGTAATATGCAGTGTATCATTGAAAATACCTTATAATATAACGTAATATGCAGTGTATCAGTGAAAATACCTTATAATATATAGTAGTTTACCATTGAAAATACCTTATAATATAACATAATATGCAGTGAATCATTGAAATTACCTTATAATATATAGTAGTTTATCATTGAAAATACCTTATAATATAACGTAATATGCAGTGTATCATTGAAAACACCTTATAATATAACGTAATATGCAGTGTATCATTGAAAATACCTTATAATATATAGTAGTTTACCATTGAAAATACCTTATAATATATAGTAGTTTATCATTGAAAATACCTTATAATATAACGTAATATGCAGTGTATCATTGAAAATACCTTATAATATAACGTAATATGCAGTGTATCATTGAAAATACCTTATAATATAACGTAATATGCAGTGTATCATTGAAAATACCTTATAATATAACGTAATATGCAGTGTATCATTGAAAATACCTTATAATATAACGTAATATGCAGTGTATCATTGAAAATACCTTATAATATATAGTAGTTTATCATTGAAAATACCTTATAATATAACGTAATATGCAGTGTATCATTGAAAATACCTTATAATATAACGTAATATGCAGTGTATCATTGAAAATACCTTATAATATAACGTAATATGCAGTGTATCAGTGAAAATACCTTATAATATATAGTAGTTTACCATTGAAAATACCTTATAATATAACATAATATGCAGTGAATCATCGAAATTACCTTATAATATATAGTAGTTTATCATTGAAAATACCTTATAATATAACGTAATATGCAGTGTATCATTGAAAACACCTTATAATATAACGTAATATGCAGTGTATCATTGAAAATACCTTATAATATATAGTAGTTTACCATTGAAAATACCTTATAATATATAGTAGTTTATCATTGAAAATACCTTATAATATAACGTAATATGCAGTGTATCATTGAAAATACCTTATAATATAACGTAATATGCAGTGTATCATTGAAAATACCTTATAATATAACGTAATATGCAGTGTATCATTGAAAATACCTTATAATATAACGTAATATGCAGTGTATCATTGAAAATACCTTATAATATAACGTAATATGCAGTGTATCATTGAAAATACCTTATAATATAACGTAATATGCAGTGTATCAGTGGAAATACCTTATAATATATAGTAGTTTACCATTGAAAATACCTTATAATATAGCATAATATGCAGTGAATCATCGAAATTACCTTATAATATATAGTAGTTTATCATTGAAAATACCTTATAATATAACGTAATATGCAGTGTATCATTGAAAATACCTTATAATATAACGTAATATGCAGTGTATCATTGAAAATACCTTATAATATATAGTAGTTTACCATTGAAAATACCTTATAATATATAGTAGTTTATCATTGAAAATACCTTATAATATAACGTAATATGCAGTGAATCATCGAAATTACCTTATAATATATAGTAGTTTATCATTGAAAATACCTTATAATATAACGTAATATGCAGTGTATCATTGAAAACACCTTATAATATAACGTAATATGCAGTGTATCATTGAAAATACCTTATAATATATAGTAGTTTACCATTGAAAATACCTTATAATATATAGTAGTTTATCATTGAAAATACCTTATAATATAACGTAATATGCAGTGTATCATTGAAAATACCTTATAATATAACGTAATATGCAGTGTATCATTGAAAATACCTTATAATATAACGTAATATGCAGTGTATCATTGAAAATACCTTATAATATAACGTAATATGCAGTGTATCATTGAAAATACCTTATAATATAACGTAATATGCAGTGTATCATTGAAAATACCTTATAATATAACGTAATATGCAGTGTATCAGTGGAAATACCTTATAATATATAGTAGTTTACCATTGAAAATACCTTATAATATAACATAATATGCAGTGAATCATCGAAATTACCTTATAATATATAGTAGTTTATCATTGAAAATACCTTATAATATAACGTAATATGCAGTGTATCATTGAAAACACCTTATAATATAACGTAATATGCAGTGTATCATTGAAAATACCTTATAATATATAGTAGTTTACCATTGAAAATACCTTATAATATATAGTAGTTTATCATTGAAAATACCTTATAATATAACGTAATATGCAGTGTATCATTGAAAATACCTTATAATATAACGTAATATGCAGTGTATCATTGAAAATACCTTATAATATAACGTAATATGCAGTGTATCATTGAAAATACCTTATAATATAACGTAATATGCAGTGTATCATTGAAAATACCTTATAATATATAGTAGTTTACAATTGATAATACCTTATAATATATAGTAGTTTATCAGTGAAAATACCTTATAATATATAGTAGTTTATCATTGAAAATACCTTATAATATAACGTAATATGCAGTGTATCATTGAAAATACCTTATAATATAACGTAATATGCAGTGTATCATTGAAAATACCTTATAATATAACGTAATATGCAGTGTATCATTGAAAATACCTTATAATATATAGTAGTTTATCATTGAAAATACCTTATAATATATAGTAGTTTATCATTGAAAATACCTTATAATATAACGTAATATGCAGTGTATCATTGAAAATACCTTATAATATAACGTAATATGCAGTGTATCATTGAAAATACCTTATAATATAACGTAATATGCAGTGTATCAGTGGAAATACCTTATAATATATAGTAGTTTACCATTGAAAATACCTTATAATATAACATAATATGCAGTGAATCATCGAAATTACCTTATAATATATAGTAGTTTATCATTGAAAATACCTTATAATATAACGTAATATGCAGTGTATCATTGAAAATACCTTATAATATAACGTAACATGCAGTGTATCATTGAAAACACCTTATAATATATAGTAGTTTACCATTGAAAATACCTTATAATATATAGTAGTTTATCATTGAAAATACCTTATAATATAAGGTAATATGCAGTGTATCATTGAAAATACCTTATAATGTAACGTAATATGCAGTGTATCATTGAAAATACCTTATAATATAACGTAATATGCAGTGTATCATTGAAAATACCTTATAATATATAGTAGTTTATCATTGAAAATACCTTATAATATAACGTAATATGCAGTGTATCATTGAAAATACCTTATAATATAACGTAATATGCAGTGTATCATTGAAAATACCTTATAATATAACGTAATATGCAGTGTATCATTGAAAATACCTTATAATATAACGTAATATGCAGTGTATCATTGAAAATACCTTATAATATAACGTAATATGCAGTGTATCAGTGGAAATACCTTATAATATATAGTAGTTTACCATTGAAAATACCTTATAATATAGCATAATATGCAGTGAATCATCGAAATTACCTTATAATATATAGTAGTTTATCATTGAAAATACCTTATAATATAACGTAATATGCAGTGTATCATTGAAAACACCTTATAATATAACGTAATATGCAGTGTATCATTGAAAATACCTTATAATATATAGTAGTTTACCATTGAAAATACCTTATAATATATAGTAGTTTATCATTGAAAATACCTTATAATATAACGTAATATGCAGTGTATCATTGAAAATACCTTATAATATAACGTAATATGCAGTGTATCATTGAAAATACCTTATAATATAACGTAATATGCAGTGTATCATTGAAAATACCTTATAATATAACGTAATATGCAGTGTATCATTGAAAATACCTTATAATATATAGTAGTTTATCATTGAAAATACCTTATAATATAACGTAATATGCAGTGTATCATTGAAAATACCTTATAATATAACGTAATATGCAGTGTATCATTGAAAATACCTTATAATATAACGTAATATGCAGTGTATCAGTGGAAATACCTTATAATATATAGTAGTTTACCATTGAAAATACCTTATAATATAACATAATATGCAGTGAATCATCGAAATTACCTTATAATATATAGTAGTTTATCATTGAAAATACCTTATAATATAACGTAATATGCAGTGTATCATTGAAAACACCTTATAATATAACGTAATATGCAGTGTATCATTGAAAATACCTTATAATATATAGTAGTTTACCATTGAAAATACCTTATAATATATAGTAGTTTATCATTGAAAATACCTTATAATATAACGTAATATGCAGTGTATCATTGAAAATACCTTATAATATAACGTAATATGCAGTGTATCATTGAAAATACCTTATAATATAACGTAATATGCAGTGTATCAGTGAAAATACCTTATAATATATAGTAGTTTACCATTGAAAATACCTTATAATATAACATAATATGCAGTGAATCATCGAAATTACCTTATAATATATAGTAGTTTATCATTGAAAATACCTTATAATATAACGTAATATGCAGTGTATCATTGAAAATACCTTATAATATAACGTAACATGCAGTGTATCATTGAAAACACCTTATAATATATAGTAGTTTACCATTGAAAATACCTTATAATATATAGTAGTTTATCATTGAAAATACCTTATAATATAAGGTAATATGCAGTGTATCATTGAAAATACCTTATAATGTAACGTAATATGCAGTGTATCATTGAAAATACCTATAATATAACGTAATATGCAGTGTATCATTGAAAATACCTTATAATATATAGTAGTTTATCATTGAAAATACCTTATAATATAACGTAATATGCAGTGTATCATTGAAAATACCTTATAATATAACGTAATATGCAGTGTATCATTGAAAATACCTTATAATATAACGTAATATGCAGTGTATCATTGAAAATACCTTATAATATAACGTAATATGCAGTGTATCATTGAAAATACCTATAATATAACGTAATATGCAGTGTATCATTGAAAATACCTTATAATATAACGTAATATGCAGTGTATCATTGAAAATACCTTATAATATATAGTAGTTTACCATTGAAAATACCTTATAATATAGCATAATATGCAGTGAATCATCGAAATTACCTTATAATATATAGTAGTTTATCATGAAAATACCTTATAATATAACGTAATATGCAGTGTATCATTGAAAACACCTTATAATATAACGTAATATGCAGTGTATCATTGAAAATACCTTATAATATATAGTAGTTTACCATTGAAAATACCTTATAATATATAGTAGTTTATCATTGAAAATACCTTATAATATAACGTAATATGCAGTGTATCATTGAAAATACCTTATAATATAACGTAATATGCAGTGTATCATTGAAAATACCTTATAATATAACGTAATATGCAGTGTATCATTGAAAATACCTTATAATAATACGTAATATGCAGTGTATCATTGAAAATACCTTAATATATAGTAGTTTATCATTGAAAATACCTTATAATATAACGTAATATGCAGTGTATCATTGAAAATACCTTATAATATAACGTAATATGCAGTGTATCATTGAAAATACCTTATAATATACGTAATATGCAGTGTATCAGTGGAAATACCTTATAATATATAGTAGTTTACCATTGAAAATACCTTATAATATAACATAATATGCAGTGAATCATCGAAATTACCTTATAATATATAGTAGTTTATCATTGAAAATACCTTATAATATAACGTAATATGCAGTGTATCATTGAAAACACCTTATAATATAACGTAATATGCAGTGTATCATTGAAAATACCTTATAATATATAGTAGTTTACCATTGAAAATACCTTATAATATATAGTAGTTTATCATTGAAAATACCTTATAATATAACGTAATATGCAGTGTATCATTGAAAATACCTTATAATATAACGTAATATGCAGTGTATCATTGAAAATACCTTATAATATAACGTAATATGCAGTGTATCATTGAAAATACCTTATAATATAACGTAATATGCAGTGTATCATTGAAAATACCTTATAATATAACGTAATATGCAGTGTATCATTGAAAATACCTTATAATATAACGTAATATGCAGTGTATCATTGAAAATACCTTATAATATAACGTAATATGCAGTGTATCAGTGGAAATACCTTATAATATAGTAGTTTACCATTGAAAATACCTTATAATATACATAATATGCAGTGAATCATTGAAATTACCTTATAATATATAGTAGTTTATCATTGAAAATACCTTATAATATAACGTAATATGCAGTGTATCATTGAAAACACCTTATAATATAACGTAATATGCAGTGTATCATTGAAAATACCTTATAATATATAGTAGTTTACCATTGAAAATACCTTATAATATATAGTAGTTTATCATTGAAAATACCTTATAATATAACGTAATATGCAGTGTATCAATGAAAATACCTTATAATATAACGTAATATGCAGTGTATCATTGAAAATACCTTATAATATAACGTAATATGCAGTGTATCATTGAAAATACCTTATAATATATAGTAGTTTATCATTGAAAATACCTTATAATATATAGTAGTTTATCATTGAAAATACCTTATAATATAACGTAATATGCAGTGTATCATTGAAAATACCTTATAATATAACGTAATATGCAGTGTATCAGTGAAAATACCTTATAATATATAGTAGTTTACCATTGAAAATACCTTATAATATAACATAATATGCAGTGAATCATTGAAATTACCTTATAATATATAGTAGTTTATCATTGAAAATACCTTATAATATAACGTAATATGCAGTGTATCATTGAAAACACCTTATAATATAACGTAATATGCAGTGTATCATTGAAAATACCTTATAATATATAGTAGTTTACCATTGAAAATACCTTATAATATATAGTAGTTTATCATTGAAAATACCTTATAATATAACGTAATATGCAGTGTATCATTGAAAATACCTTATAATATAACGTAATATGCAGTGTATCATTGAAAATACCTTATAATATAACGTAATATGCAGTGTATCATTGAAAATACCTTATAATATAACGTAATATGCAGTGTATCATTGAAAATACCTTATAATATAA
>CAKAJI010000371.1:86575-123359 GCA_916610255.1 Lasioglossum lativentre
CTTATAATATATAGTAGTTTATCATTGAAAATACCTTATAATATAACGTAACATGCAGTGTATCATTGAAAATACCTTATAATATAACGTAATATGCAGTGTATCATTGAAAATACCTTATAATATATAGTAGTTTACCATTGAAAATACCTTATAATATAACATAATATGCAGTGTACCATTGAAAATACCTTATAATATATAGTAGTTTATCATTGAAAATACCTTATAATATAACGTAATATGCAGTGTATCATTGAAAACACCTTATAATATAACGTAATATGCAGTGTGTCATTGCAAATACCTTATAATATATAGTAGTTTACCATTGAAAATACCTTATTATATATAGTAGTTTATCATTGAAAATACCTTATAATATAACGTAACATGCAGTGTATCATTGAAAATACCTTATAATATAACGTAATATGCAGTGTATCATTGAAAATACCTTATAATATAACGTAATATGCAGTGTATCATTGAAAATACCTTATAATATAAGGTAATATGCAGTGTATCATTGAAAATACCTTATAATATATAGTAGTTTACCATTGAAAATACCTTATAATATACCATAATATGCAGTGTATCATTGAAAATACCTTATAATTTATAGTAGTTTATCATTGAAAATACCTTATAATATAAGGTAATATGCAGTGTATCATTGAAAAATACCTTATAATATAACGTAATATGCAGTGTATCATTGAAAATACCTTATAATATAACGTAATATGCAGTGTATCATTGAAAATACCTTATAATATAACGTAATATGCAGTGTATCATTGAAAACACCTTATAATATAATGTAATATGCAGTGTATCATTGAAAATACCTTATAATATAACGTAATATGCAGTGTATCATTGAAAATACCTTATAATATATAGTAGTTTACCACTGAAAATACCTTATAATATAACATAATATGCAGTGTACCATTGAAAATACCTTATAATATATAGTAGTTTATCATTGAAAATACCTTATAATATAACGTAATATGCAGTGTATCATTGAAAACACCTTATAATATAACGTAATATGCAGTGTGTCATTGCAAATACCTTATAATATATAGTAGTTTACCATTGAAAATACCTTATAATATATAGTAGTTTATCATTGAAAATACCTTATAATATAACGTAATATGCAGTGTATCATTGAAAACACCTTATAATATAACGTAATATGCAGTGTGTCATTGAAAATACCTTATAATATATAGTAGTTTACCATTGAAAATACCTTATAATATATAGTAGTTTATCATTGACAATACCTTATAATATAACGTAACATGCAGTGTATCATTGAAAATACCTTATAATATAACGTAATATGCAGTGTATCATTGAAAATACCTTATAATATAACGTAATATGCAGTGTATCATTGAAAACACCTTATAATATAACGTAATATGCAGTGTGTCATTGCAAATACCTTATAATATATAGTAGTTTACCATTGAAAATACCTTATAATATATAGTAGTTTATCATTGAAAATACCTTATAATATAACGTAATATGCAGTGTATCATTGAAAATACCTTATAATATAACGTAATATGCAGTGTATCATTGAAAATACCTTATAATATAACGTAATATGCAGTGTATCATTGAAAATACCTTATAATATATAGTAGTTTACCATTGAAAATACCTTATAATATAACATAATATGCAGTGTACCATTGAAAATACCTTATAATATATAGTGGTTTATCATTGAAAAAACCTTATAATATAACGTAATATGCAGTGTATCATTGAAAACACCTTATAATATAACGTAATATGCAGTGTGTCATTGCAAATACCTTATAATATATAGTAGTTTACCATTGAAAATACCTTATAATATATAGTAGTTTATCATTGAAAATACCTTATAATATAACGTAACATGCAGTGTATCATTGAAAATACCTTATAATATAACGTAATATGCAGTGTATCATTGAAAATACCTTATAATATAAGGTAATATGCAGTGTATCATTGAAAAATACCTTATAATATAACGTAATATGCAGTGTATCATTGAAAATACCTTATAATATAACGTAATATGCAGTGTATCATTGAAAATACCTTATAATATAACGTAACATGCAGTGTATCATTGAAAATACCTTATAATATAACGTAACATGCAGTGTATCATTGAAAAATACCTTATAATATAACGTAATATGCAGTGTATCATTGAAAATACCTTATAATATAACGTAATATGCAGTGTATCATTGAAAATACCTTATAATATAAGGTAATATGCAGTGTATCATTGAAAATACCTTATAATATATAGTAGTTTACCATTGAAAATACCTTATAATATACCATAATATGCAGTGTATCATTGAAAATACCTTATAATTTATAGTAGTTTATCATTGAAAATACCTTATAATATAAGGTAATATGCAGTGTATCATTGAAAATACCTTATAATATAACGTAATATGCAGTGTATCATTGAAAATACCTTATAATATAACGTAATATGCAGTGTATCATTGAAAATACCTTATAATATAACGTAATATGCAGTGTATCATTGAAAACACCTTATAATATAACGTAATATGCAGTGTATCATTGAAAATACCTTATAATATATAGTAGTTTACCATTGAAAATACCTTAATATATAGTAGTTATTTA
The DNA here is from genome assembly GCA_916610255.1 of Lasioglossum lativentre. Lineage (NCBI taxonomy): Eukaryota > Metazoa > Arthropoda > Insecta > Hymenoptera > Halictidae > Lasioglossum > Lasioglossum lativentre. The sequence goes on from CAKAJI010000371.1 coordinate 89,276, forward strand.
TCATTGAAAATACCTTATAATATATCGTAATATGCAGTGTATCATTGAAAATACCTATATAATATATAGTAGTTTACCATTGAAAATACCTCATAATATAACATAATATGCAGTGTATCATTGAAAATACCTTATGATATAACGTAATATGCAGTGTATAATTGAAAAATACCATATAATATATAGTAATATGCAGTGTATCATTGAAAATACCTTATAATATATCGTAATATGCAGTGGTATCATTGAAAGTACCTTATGATATAACGTAATATGCAGTGTAACATTGAAAATACCTTACAATATAACGTAATATGCAGTGTATCATTGAAAATACCTTATAATATAACGTAATATGCAGTGTATCATGGAAAATACCTTATAATATATAGTAGTCTACCATTGAAAATACCTTATAATATATAGTAGTTTATCATTGAAAATACCTTATAATATAACGTAATATGCAGTGTATCATTGAAAATACCTTATAATATAACGTAATATGCAGTGTATCATTGAAAATACCATACAATATATCGTAATATGCAGTGTATCATTGAAAATACCTTATAATATAACGTAATATGCAGTGTATCATGGAAAATACCTTATAATATAACGTAATATGCAGTGTGTCATTGCAAATACCTTATAATATATAGTAGTTTACCATTGAAAATACCTTATAATATATAGTAGTTTATCATTGAAAATACCTTATAATATAACGTAACATGCAGTGTATCATTGAAAATACCTTATAATATAACGTAATATGCAGTGTATCATTGAAAAATACCTTATAATATAACGTAATATGCAGTGTATCATTGAAAATACCTTATAATATAACGTAATATGCAGTGTATCATTGGAAAACACCTTATAATATAACGTAATATGCAGTGTATCATTGAAAATACCATACAATATATCGTAATATGCAGTGTATCATTGAAAATACATTATAATATAACGTAATATGCAGTGTATCATTGAAATAACTTATAATATAACGTAATATGCAGTGTATCATTGAAAACACCTTATATAATATAACGTAATATGCAGTGGTATCAGTGAAAATACCTTATAATATACAGTAGTTTACCATTGAAAATACCTTATAATATATAGTAGTTTATCATTAAAAATTCCTTATAATATAACGTAATATGCAGTGTATCATTGAAAACACCTTATAATATAACGTAATATGCAGTGTATCATTGAATATACCTTATAATATAACGTAATATGCAGTGTATCATTGAAAATAACTTATAATATAACGTAATATGCAGTGTATCATTGAATATACCTTATAATATAATGTAATATGCAGTGTATCATTGAATATACCTTATAATATAATGTAATATGCAGTGTATCATTGAAAATACCTTATAATATAACGTAATATGCAGTGTATCATTGAAAATACCTTATAATATATAGTAGGTTTATCATTGAAAATACCTTATATTATAAGGTAATATGCAGTGTATCATTGAAAATACCTTATAATATAACGTAATATGCAGTGTATCATTGAAAATACCTTATAATATAACGTAATATGCAGTGTATCATTGAAAATACCTTATAATATAACGTAATATGCAGTGTATCATTGAAAATACCTTATAATATAACGTAATATGCAGTGTATCATTGAAAATACCTTATAATATATAGTAGTTTACCATTGAAAATACCTTATAATATACCATAATATGCAGTGTATCATTGAAAATACCTTATAATATATAGTAGTTTATCATTGAAAATACCTTATAATATAAGGTAATATGCAGTGTATCATTGAAAATACCTTATAATATAACGTAATATGCAGTGTATCATTGAAAATACCTTATAATATAACGTAATATGCAGTGTATCATTGAAAATACCTTATAATATAACGTAATATGCAGTGTATCATTGAAAACACCTTATAATATAACGTAATATGCAGTGTATCATTGAAAATACCATACAATATATCGTAATATGCAGTGTATCATTGAAAATACATTATAATATAACGTAATATGCAGTGTATCATTGAAATAACTTATAATATAACGTAATATGCAGTGTATCATTGAGAACACCTTATAATATCACGTAATATGCAGTGTATCAGTGAAAATACCTTATAATATACAGTAGTTTACCATTAAAAATACCTTATAATATATAGTAGTTTATCATTAAAAATTCCTTATAATATAACGTAATATGCAGTGTATCATTGAAAATACCTTATAATATATCGTAATATGCAGTGTATCATTGAAAATACCTTATAATATATAGTAGTTTACCATTGAAAATACCTCATAATATAACATAATATGCAGTGTATCATTGAAAATACCTTATGATATAACGTAATATGCAGTGTATAATTGAAAATACCATATAATATATAGTAATATGCAGTGTATCATTGAAAATACCGTATAATATATCGTAATATGCAGTGTATCATTGAAAGTACCTTATGATATAACGTAATATGCAGTGTAACATTGAAAATACCTTACAATATAACGTAATATGCAGTGTATCATTGAAAATACCTTATAATATAACGTAATATGCAGTGTATCATTGAAAATACCTTAGAATATATAGTAGTTTACCATTGAAAATACCATATAATATATAGTAGTTTATCATTGAAAATAACTTATAATATAACGTAATATGCAGTCTATCATTGAAAATACCTTATAATATATAGTAGTTTACCATTGAAAATACCTCATAATATAACATAATATGCAGTGTATCATTGAAAATACCTTATGATATAACGTAATATGCAGTGTATAATTGAAAATACCATATAATATATAGTAATATGCAGTGTATCATTGAAAATACCGTATAATATAACGTAATATGCAGTGTATCATTGAAAATACCATACAATATATCGTAATATGCAGTGTATCATTGAAAATACATTATAATATAACGTAATATGCAGTGTATCATTGAAATAACTTATAATATAACGTAATATGCAGTGTATCATTGAAAACACCTTATAATATAACGTAATATGCAGTGTATCAGTGAAAATACCTTATAATATACAGTAGTTTACCATTGAAAATACCTTATAATATATAGTAGTTTATCATTAAAAATTCCTTATAATATAACGTAATATGCAGTGTATCATTGAAAACACCTTATAATATAACGTAATATGCAGTGTATCATTGAATATACCTTATAATATAACGTAATATGCAGTGTATCATTGAAAATAACTTATAATATAACGTAATATGTAGTGTATCATTGAATATACCTTATAATATAATGTAATATGCAGTGTATCATTGAATATACCTTATAATATAATGTAATATGCAGTGTATCATTGAAAATACCTTATAATATAACGTAATATGCAGTGTATCATTGAAAATACCTTATAATTTATAGTAGTTTATCATTGAAAATACCTTATAATATAAGGTAATATGCAGTGTATCATTGAAAATACCTTATAATATAACGTAATATGCAGTGTATCATTGAAAATACCTTATAATATAACGTAATATGCAGTGTATCATTGAAAATACCTTATAATATAACGTAATATGCAGTGTATCATTGAAAACACCTTATAATATAACGTAATATGCAGTGTATCATTGAAAATACCTTATAATATATAGTAGTTTACCATTGAAAATACCTTATAATATACCATAATATGCAGTGTATCATTGAAAATACCTTATAATATATAGTAGTTTATCATTGAAAATACCTTATAATATAAGGTAATATGCAGTGTATCATTGAAAATACCTTATAATATAACGTAATATGCAGTGTATCATTGAAAATACCTTATAATATAACGTAATATGCAGTGTATCATTGAAAATACCTTATAATATAACGTAATATGCAGTGTATCATTGAAAACACCTTATAATATAACGTAATATGCAGTGTATCATTGAAAATACCATACAATATATCGTAATATGCAGTGTATCATTGAAAATACATTATAATATAACGTAATATGCAGTGTATCATTGAAATAACTTATAATATAACGTAATATGCAGTGTATCATTGAGAACACCTTATAATATCACGTAATATGCAGTGTATCAGTGAAAATACCTTATAATATACAGTAGTTTACCATTAAAAATACCTTATAATATATAGTAGTTTATCATTAAAAATTCCTTATAATATAACGTAATATGCAGTGTATCATTGAAAACACCTTATAATATATCGTAATATGCAGTGTATCATTGAAAATACCTTATAATATATAGTAGTTTACCATTAAAAATACATTATAATATAACATAATATGCAGTGTATCATTGAAAATACCTTATAATATAACGTAATATGCAGTGTATAATTGAAAATACCATATAATATATAGTAATATGCAGTGTATCATTGAAAATACCGTATAATATATCGTAATATGCAGTGTATCATTGAAAGTACCTTATGATATAACGTAATATGCAGTGTAACATTGAAAATACCTTACAATATAACGTAATATGCAGTGTATCATTGAAAATACCTTATAATATAACGTAATATGCAGTGTATCATTGAAAATACCTTAGAATATATAGTAGTTTACCATTGAAAATACCATATAATATATAGTAGTTTATCATTGAAAATAACTTATAATATAACGTAATATGCAGTCTATCATTGAAAATACCTTATAATATAACGTAATATGCAGTGTATCATTGAAAATACCATACAATATATCGTAATATGCAGTGTATCATTGAAAATACATTATAATATATCGTAATATGCAGGGTATCATTGAAAATAACTTATAATATAACGTAATATGCAGTGTATCATTGAAAACACCTTATAATATAACGTAATATGCAGTGTATCATTGAATATACCTTATAATATAACGTAATATGCAGTGTATCATTGAAAATAACTTATAATATAACGTAATATGTAGTGTATCATTGAATATACCTTATAATATAATGTAATATGCAGTGTATCATTGAATATACCTTATAATATAATGTAATATGCAGTGTATCATTGAAAATACCTTATAATATAACGTAATATGCAGTGTATCATTGAAAATAACTTATAATATAATGTAATATGCAGTGTATCATTGAAAATACCTTATAATATAACGTAATATGCAGTGTATCATTGAAAATACCTTATAATATAACGTAATATGCAGTGTATCATTGAAAATACCTTAGAATATATAGTAGTTTACCATTGAAAATACCATATAATATATAGTAGTTTATCATTGAAAATAACTTATAATATAACGTAATATGCAGTCTATCATTGAAAATACCTTATAATATAACGTAATATGCAGTGTATCATTGAAAATACCATACAATATATCGTAATATGCAGTGTATCATTGAAAATACCTTATAATATAACGTAATATGCAGTGTATCATTGAAAATACCATACAATATATCGTAATATGCAGTGTATCATTGAAAATACATTATAATATAACGTAATATGCAGTGTATCATTGAAAATACCATACAATATATCGTAATATGCAGTGTATCATTGAAAATACATTATAATATAACGTAATATGCAGGGTATCATTGAAAATAACTTATAATATAACGTAATATGCAGTGTATCATTGAAAACACCTTATAATATAACGTAATATGCAGTGTATCATTGAATATACCTTATAATATAACGTAATATGCAGTGTATCATTGAAAATAACTTATAATATAACGTAATATGTAGTGTATCATTGAATATACCTTATAATATAATGTAATATGCAGTGTATCATTGAATATACCTTATAATATAATGTAATATGCAGTGTATCATTGAAAATACCTTATAATATAACGTAATATGCAGTGTATCATTGAAAATAACTTATAATATAATGTAATATGCAGTGTATCATTGAAAATACCTTATAATATAACGTGATATGCAGTGTATCATTGAAAATACCTTATAATATAACGTAATATGCAGTGTATCATTGAAAATACCTTAGAATATATAGTAGTTTACCATTGAAAATACCATATAATATATAGTAGTTTATCATTGAAAATACCTTATAATATAACGTAACATGCAGTGTATCATTGAAAATACCTTATAATATAACGTAATATGCAGTGTATCATTGAAAATACCTTATAATATAACGTAATATGCAGTGTATCATTGAAAATACCTTATAATATAACGTAATATGCAGTGTATCATTGAAAATACCTTATAATTTATAGTAGTTTATCATTGAAAATACCTTATAATATAAGGTAATATGCAGTGTATCATTGAAAATACCTTATAATATAACGTAATATGCAGTGTATCATTGAAAATACCTTATAATATAACGTAATATGCAGTGTATCATTGAAAATACCTTATAATATAACGTAATATGCAGTGTATCATTGAAAATACCTTATAATATAACGTAATATGCAGTGTATCATTGAAAATACCTTATAATATAACGTAATATGCAGTGTATCATTGAAAATACCTTATAATATAACGTAATATGCAGTGTATCATTGAAAACACCTTATAATATAACGTAATATGCAGTGTATCATTGAAAATACCATACAATATATCGTAATATGCAGTGTATCATTGAAAATACATTATAATATAACGTAATATGCAGTGTATCACTGAAATAACTTATAATATAACGTAATATGCAGTGTATCATTGAGAACACCTTATAATATCACGTAATATGCAGTGTATCAGTGAAAATACCTTATAATATACAGTAGTTTACCATTGAAAATACCTTATAATATATAGTAGTTTATCATTAAAAATTCCTTATAATATAACGTAATATGCAGTGTATCATTGAAAACACCTTATAATATAACGTAATATGCAGTGTATCATTGAAAATACCTTATAATATATAGTAGTTTACCATTGAAAATACCTCATAATATAACATAATATGCAGTGTATCATTGAAAATACCTTATGATATAACGTAATATGCAGTGTATAATTGAAAATACCATATAATATATAGTAATATGCAGTGTATCATTGAAAATACCGTATAATATATCGTAATATGCAGTGTATCATTGAAAGTACCTTATGATATAACGTAATATGCAGTGTAACATTGAAAATACCTTATAATATAACGTAATATGCAGTGTATCATTGAAAATACCTTATAATATAACGTAATATGCAGTGTATCATTGAAAATACCTTATAATATATAGTAGTTTACCATTGAAAATACCATATAATATATAGTAGTTTATCATTGAAAATAACTTATAATATAACGTAATATGCAGTCTATCATTGAAAATACCTTATAATATAACGTAATATGCAGTGTATCATTGAAAATACCATACAATATATCGTAATATGCAGTGTATCATTGAAAATACATTATAATATAACGTAATATGCAGGGTATCATTGAAAATAACTTATAATATAACGTAATATGCAGTGTATCATTGAAAACACCTTATAATATAACGTAATATGCAGTGTATCATTGAATATACCTTATAATATAACGTAATATGCAGTGTATCATTGAAAATAACTTATAATATAACGTAATATGTAGTGTATCATTGAATATACCTTATAATATAATGTAATATGCAGTGTATCATTGAATATACCTTATAATATAATGTAATATGCAGTGTATCATTGAAAATACCTTATAATATAACGTAATATGCAGTGTATCATTGAAAATAACTTATAATATAATGTAATATGCAGTGTATCATTGAAAATACCTTATAATATAACGTAATATGCAGTGTATCATTGAAAATACCTTATAATATAACGTAATATGCAGTGTATCATTGAAAATACCTTAGAATATATAGTAGTTTACCATTGAAAATACCATATAATATATAGTAGTTTATCATTGAAAATAACTTATAATATAACGTAATATGCAGTCTATCATTGAAAATACCTTATAATATAACGTAATATGCAGTGTATCATTGAAAATACCATACAATATATCGTAATATGCAGTGTATCATTGAAAATACCTTATAATATAACGTAATATGCAGTGTATCATTGAAAATACCATACAATATATCGTAATATGCAGTGTATCATTGAAAATACATTATAATATAACGTAATATGCAGTGTATCATTGAAAATACCTTATAATATAACGTAATATGCAGTGTATCATTGAAAATACCATACAATATATCGTAATATGCAGTGTATCATTGAAAATACCATACAATATATCGTAATATGCAGTGTATCATTGAAAATACATTATAATATAACGTAATATGCAGTGTATCATTGAAATAACTTATAATATAACGTAATATGCAGTGTATCATTGAAAACACCTTATAATATAACGTAATATGCAGTGTATCAGTGAAAATACCTTATAATATAACGTAATATGCAGTGTATCATTAAATATACCTAATAATATAACGTAATATGCAGTGTATCATTGAAAATAACTTATAATATAACGTAATATGCAGTGTATCATTGAAAATACATTATAATATAACGTAATATGCAGTGTATCATTGAAATAACTTATAATATAACGTAATATGCAGTGTATCATTGAGAACACCTTATAATATCACGTAATATGCAGTGTATCAGTGAAAATACCTTATAATATACAGTAGTTTACCATTGAAAATACCTTATAATATATAGTAGTTTATCATTAAAAATTCCTTATAATATAACGTAATATGCAGTGTATCATTGAAAACACCTTATAATATATCGTAATATGCAGTGTATCATTGAAAATACCTTATAATATATAGTAGTTTACCATTGAAAATACCTCATAATATAACATAATATGCAGTGTATCATTGAAAATACCTTATGATATAACGTAATATGCAGTGTATAATTGAAAATACCATATAATATATAGTAATATGCAGTGTATCATTGAAAATACCTTATAATATATCGTAATATGCAGTGTATCATTGAAAGTACCTTATGATATAACGTAATATGCAGTGTAACATTGAAAATACCTTACAATATAACGTAATATGCAGTGTATCATTGAAAATACCTTATAATATAACGTAATATGCAGTGTATCATTGAAAATACCTTATAATATATAGTAGTTTACCATTGAAAATACCATATAATATATAGTAGTTTATCATTGAAAATAACTTATAATATAACGTAATATGCAGTCTATCATTGAAAATACCTTATAATATAACGTAATATGCAGTGTATCATTGAAAATACCATACAATATATCGTAATATGCAGTGTATCATTGAAAATACATTATAATATAACGTAATATGCAGGGTATCATTGAAAATAACTTATAATATAACGTAATATGCAGTGTATCATTGAAAACACCTTATAATATAACGTAATATGCAGTGTATCATTGAATATACCTTATAATATAACGTAATATGCAGTGTATCATTGAAAATAACTTATAATATAACGTAATATGCAGTGTATCATTGAATATACCTTATAATATAATGTAATATGCAGTGTATCATTGAATATACCTTATAATATAATGTAATATGCAGTGTATCATTGAAAATACCTTATAATATAACGTAATATGCAGTGTATCATTGAAAATAACTTATAATATAATGTAATATGCAGTGTATCATTGAAAATACCTTATAATATAACGTGATATGCAGTGTATCATTGAAAATACCTTATAATATAACGTAATATGCAGTGTATCATTGAAAATACCTTATAATATATAGTAGTTTACCATTGAAAATACCATATAATATATAGTAGTTTATTATTGAAAATAACTTATAATATAACGTAATATGCAGTCTATCATTGAAAATACCTTATAATATAACGTAATATGCAGTGTATCATTGAAAATACCATACAATATATCGTAATATGCAGTGTATCATTGAAAATACCTTATAATATAACGTAATATGCAGTGTATCATTGAAAATACCATACAATATATCGTAATATGCAGTGTATCATTGAAAATACATTATAATATAACGTAATATGCAGTGTATCATTGAAAATACCTTATAATATAACGTAATATGCAGTGTATCATTGAAAATACCTTATAATATAACGTAATATGCAGTGTATCATTGAAAACACCTTATAATATAACGTAATATGCAGTGTATCATTGAAAATACCTTATAATATAACGTAATATGCAGTGTATCATTGAAAATACCTTATAATATAACGTAATATGCAGTGTATCATTGAAAATACCTTATAATTTATAGTAGTTTATCATTGAAAATACCTTATAATATAAGGTAATATGCAGTGTATCATTGAAAATACCTTATAATATAACGTAATATGCAGTGTATCATTGAAAATACCTTATAATATAACGTAATATGCAGTGTATCATTGAAAATACCTTATAATATAACGTAATATGCAGTGTATCATTGAAAACACCTTATAATATAACGTAATATGCAGTGTATCATTGAAAATACCTTATAATATATAGTAGTTTACCATTGAAAATACCTTATAATATACTATAATATGCAGTGTATCATTGAAAATACCTTATAATATATAGTAGTTTATCATTGAAAATACCTTATAATATAAGGTAATATGCAGTGTATCATTGAAAATACCTTATAATATAACGTAATATGCAGTGTATCATGAAAATACCTTATAATATAACGTAATATGCAGTGTATCATTGAAAATACCTTATAATATAACGTAATATGCAGTGTATCATTGAAAACACCTTATAATATAACGTAATATGCAGTGTATCATTGAAAATACCATACAATATATCGTAATATGCAGTGTATCATTGAAAATACATTATAATATAACGTAATATGCAGTGTATCATTGAAATAACTTATAATATAACGTAATATGCAGTGTATCATTGAAAACACCTTATAATATCACGTAATATTGCAGTGTATCAGTGAAAATACCTTATAATATACAGTAGTTTACCATTGAAAATACCTTATAATATATAGTAGTTTATCATTAAAAATTCCTTATAATATAACGTAATATGCAGTGTATCATTGAAAACACCTTATTAATATATCGTAATATGCAGTGTATCATTGAAAATACCTTATAATATATAGTAGTTTACCATTGAAAATACCATATAATATGCATAATATGCAGTGTATCATTGAAAATACCTTATGATATAACGTAATATGCAGTGTATAATTGAAAATACCATATAATATATAGTAATATGCAGTGTATCATTGAAAATACCGTATAATATATCGTAATATGCAGTGTATCATTGAAAGTACCTTATGATATAACGTAATATGCAGTTGTAACATTGAAAATACCTTACAATATAACGTAATATGCAGTGTATCATTGAAAATACCTTATAATATAACGTAATATGCAGTGTATCATTGAAAATACCTTAGAATATATAGTAGTTTACCATTGAAAATACCATATAATATATAGTAGTTTATCATTGAAAATAACTTATAATATAACGTAATATGCAGTCTATCATTGAAAATACCTTATAATATAACGTAATATGCAGTGTATCATGAAAATACCATACAATATATCGTAATATGCAGTGTATCATTGAAAATACATTATAATATAACGTAATATGCAGGGTATCATTGAAAATAACTTATAATATAACGTAATATGCAGTGTATCATTGAAAACACCTTATAATATAACGTAATATGCAGTGTATCATTGAATATACCTTATAATATAACGTAATATGCAGTGTATCATTGAAAATAACTTATAATATAACGTAATATGTAGTGTATCATTGAATATACCTTATAATATAATGTAATATGCAGTGTATCATTGAATATACCTTATAATATAATGTAATATGCAGTGTATCATTGAAATACCTTATAATATAACGTAATATGCAGTGTATCATTGAAAATACCTTATAATTTATAGTAGTTTATCATTGAAAATACCTTATAATATAAGGTAATATGCAGTGTATCATTGAAAATACCTTATAATATAACGTAATATGCAGTGTATCATTGAAAATACCTTAGAATATATAGTAGTTTACCATTGAAAATACCATATAATATATAGTAGTTATATTATTGAAAATAACTTATAATATAACGTAATATGCAGTCTATCATTGAAAATACCTTATAATATAACGTAATATGCAGTGTATCATTGAAATACCATACAATATATCGTAATATGCAGTGTATCATTGAAAATACCTTATAATATAACGTAATATGCAGTGTATCATTGAAAATACCATACAATATATCGTAATATGCAGTGTATCATTGAAAATACATTATAATATAACGTAATATGCAGTGTATCATTGAAATAACTTATAATATAACGTAATATGCAGTGTATCATTGAAAACACCTTATAATATAACGTAATATGCAGTGTATCAGTGAAAATACCTTATAATATACAGTAGTTTACCATTGAAAATACCTTATAATATATAGTAGTTTATCATTAAAAATACCTTATAATATAACGTAATATGCAGTGTATCATTGAAAATACCTTATAATATAACGTAATATGCAGTGTATCATTGAAAATACCATACAATATATCGTAATATGCAGTGTATCATTGAAAATACATTATAATATAACGTAATATGCAGGGTATCATTGAAAATAACTTATAATATAACGTAATATGCAGTGTATCATTGAAAACACCTTATAATATAACGTAATATGGAGTGTATCAGTGAAAATACCTTATAATATAACATAATATGCAGTGTATCATTGAAAATACCATACAATATATCGTAATATGCAGTGTATCATTGAAAATACATTATAATATAACGTAATATGCAGGGTATCATTGAAAATAACTTATAAATAACGTAATATGCAGTGTATCATTGAAAAACACCTTATAATATAACGTAATATGCAGTGTATCATTGAATATACCTTATAATATAACGTAATATGCAGTGTATCATTGAAAATAACTTATAATATAACGTAATATGTAGTGTATCATTGAATATACCTTATAATATAATGTAATATGCAGTGTATCATTGAATATATCTTATAATATAATGTAATATGCAGTGTATCATTGAAAATACCTTATGATATAACGTAATATGCAGTGTATAATTGAAAATACCATATAATATATAGTAATATGCAGTGTATCATTGAAAATACCTTATAATATAACATAATATGCAGTGTATCATTGAAAATACCTTATAATATATAGTAGTTTACCATTGAAAATACCTTATAATATATAGTAGTTTATCATTGAAAATACCTTATAATATATCGTAATATGCAGTGTATCATTGAAAATACCTATAATATTATATAGTAGTTTACCATTAAAATACCTCATAATATAACATAATATGCAGTGTATCATTGAAAATACCTTATGATATAACGTAATATGCAGTGTATATTGAAAATACCATATAATATATAGTAATATGCAGTGTATCATTGAAAATACCGTATAATATATCGTAATATGCAGTGTATCATTGAAAGTACCTTATGATATAACGTAATATGCAGTGTATCATTGAAAATAACTTATAATATAACGTAATATGCAGTGTATCATTGAAAACACCTTATAATATAACGTAATATGCAGTGTATCATTGAATATACCTTATAATATAACGTAATATGCAGTGTATCATTGAAAATAACTTATAATAAACGTAATATGTAGTGTATCATTGAATATACCTTATAATATAATGTAATATGCAGTGTATCATTGAATATATCTTATAATATAATGTAATATGCAGTGTATCATTGAAAATACCTTATAATATAACGTGATATGCAGTGTATCATTGAAAATACCTTATAATATAACGTAATATGCAGTGTATCATTGAAAATACCATACAATATATCGTAATATGCACTGTATCATTGAAAATACCTTATAATATAACGTAATATGCAGTGTATCATTGAAAATACCATACAATATATCGTAATATGCAGTGTATCATTGAAAATACCATACAATATATCGTAATATGCAGTGTATCATTGAAAATACATTAAAATATAACCTAATATGCAGGGTATCATTGAAAATAACTTATAATATAACGTAATATGCAGTGTATCATTGAAAACACCTTATAATATAACGTAATATGCAGTGTATCATTGAATATACCTTATAATATAACGTAATATGCAGTGTATCATTGAAAATAACTTATAATATAACGTGATATGCAGTGTATCATTGAAAATACCTTATAATATAACGTAATATGCAGTGTATCATTGAAAATACCTTATAATATAAAGTAATATGCAGTGTATCATTGAAAATACCTTATAATATAACGTAATATGCAGTGTATCATTGATATACCTTGAAATATAACGTAATATGCAGTTTATCATTGAAAATACCTTATAATATAATGTAATATGCAGTGTATCATTGAAAATACCTTGAAATATAACGTAATATGCAGTTTATCATTGAAAATACCTTATAATATAATGTAATATGCAGTCTATCATTGAAAATACCTTATAATATAACATAATATGCAGTGTATCATTGAAAATACCTTATAATATATAGTAGTTTACCATTGAAAATACCTCATAATATAACATAATATGCAGTGTATCATTGAAAATACCTTATGATATAACGTAATATGCAGTGTATAATTGAAAATACCATATAATATATAGTAATATGCAGTGTATCATTGAAAATACCGTATAATATATCGTAATATGCAGTGTATCATTGAAAGTACCTTATGATATAACGTAATATGCAGTGTAACATTGAAAATACCTTACAATATAACGTAATATGCAGTGTATCATTGAAAATACCTTATAATATAACGTAATATGCAGTGTATCATTGAAAATACCTTAGAATATATAGTAGTTTACCATTGAAAACACCATATAATATATAGTAGTTTATCATTGAAAATAACTTATAATATAACGTAATATGCAGTCTATCATTGAAAATACCTTATAATATAACGTAATATGCAGTGTATCATTGAAAATACCATACAATATATCGTAATATGCAGTGTATCATTGAAAATACTTTATAATATAACGTAATATGCAGTGTATCATTGAAAATACCATACAATATATCGTAATATGCAGTGTATCATTGAAAATACATTATAATATAACGTAATATGCAGTGTATCATTGAAATAACTTATAATATAACGTAATATGCAGTGTATCATTGAAAACACCTTATAATATAACGTAATATGCAGTGTATCAGTGAAAATACCCTATAATATACAGTAGTTTACCATTGAAAATACCTTATAATATATAGTAGTTTATCATTAAAAATACCTTATAATATAACGTAATATGCAGTGTATCATTGAAAATACCTTATAATATAACGTAATATGCAGTGTATCATTGAAAATACCATACAATATATCGTAATATGCAGTGTATCATTGAAAATTCATTATAATATAACGTAATATGCAGGGTATCATTGAAAATAACTTATAATATAACGTAATATGCAGTGTATCATTGAAAACACCTTATAATATAACGTAATATGCAGTGTATCAGTGAAAATACCTTATAATATAACGTAATATGCAGTGTATCATTGAAAATACCATACAATATATCGTAATATTCAGTGTATCATTGAAAATACATTATAATATAACGTAATATGCAGGGTATCATTGAAAATAACTTATAATATAACGTAATATGCAGTGTATCATTGAAAACACCTTATAATATAACGTAATATGCAGTGTATCATTGAATATACCTTATAATATAACGTAATATGCAGTGTATCATTGAAAATAACTTATAATATAACGTAATATGCAGTGTATCATTGAATATACCTTATAATATAATGTAATATGCAGGGTATCATTGAATATACCTTATAATATAATGTAATATGCAGTGTATCATTGAAAATACCTTATAATATAACGTGATATGCAGTGTATCATTGAAAATACCTTATAATATAACGTAATATGCAGTGTATCATTGAAAATACCATACAATATATCGTAATATGCAGTGTATCATTGAAAATACCTTATAATATAACGTTATATGCAGTGTACCATTGAAAATACCTTATAATATATAGTAGTTTATCATTGAAAATACCTTATAATATAACGTAATATGCAGTGTATCATTGAAAATACAATATAATATATCGTAATATGCAGTGTATCATTGAAAATACCTTATAATATAACGTAATATGCAGTGTATCATTGAAAATACCTTATAATATAACGTAATATGCAGTGTATCATTGAAAATACCTTATAATATAACGTAATATGCAGTGTATCATTGAAAATACCTTATAATATATAGTAGTTTACAATTGATAATACCTTATAATATATAGTAGTTTATCAGTGAAAATACCTTATAATATAACGTAATATGCAGTGTATCATTGAAAATACCTTATAATATATAGTAGTTTACAATTGATAATACCTTATAATATATAGTAGTTTATCAGTGAAACTACCTTATAATATAACGTAATATGCAGTGTATCATTGAAAATACATTATAATATAACGTAATATGCAGGGTATCATTGAAAATAACTTATAATATAACGTAATATGCAGTGTATCATTGAAAACACCTTATAATATAACGTAATATGAAGTGTATCAGTGAAAATACCTTATAATATAACATAATATGCAGTGTATCATTGAAAATACCATACAATATATCGTAATATGCAGTGTATCATTGAAAATACATTATAATATAACGTAATATGCAGGGTATCATTGAAAATAACTTATAATATAACGTAATATGCAGTGTATCATTGAAAACACCTTATA
Organism: Lasioglossum lativentre; assembly: GCA_916610255.1. Taxonomy (NCBI): domain Eukaryota; kingdom Metazoa; phylum Arthropoda; class Insecta; order Hymenoptera; family Halictidae; genus Lasioglossum; species Lasioglossum lativentre. Next base: position 106,383 of record CAKAJI010000371.1, read on the forward strand.
ATATAACGTAATATGCAGTGTATCATTGAATATACCTTATTATATAACGTAATATGCAGTGTATCATTGAAAATAACTTATAATATAACGTAATATGTAGTGTATCATTGAATATACCTTATAATATAATGTAATATGCAGTGTATCATTGAATATATCTTATAATATAATGTAATATGCAGTGTATCATTGAAAATACCTTATAATATAACGTGATATGCAGTGTATCATTGAAAATACCTTATAATATAACGTAATATGCAGTGTATCATTGAAAATACCATACAATATATCGTAATATGCACTGTATCATTGAAAATACCTTATAATATAACGTAATATGCAGTGTATCATTGAAAATAACTTATAATATAACGTAATATGCAGTGTATCATTGAATATACCTTATAATATAATGTAATATGCAGTGTATCATTGACAATGCCTTATAATATAACGTGATATGCAGTGTATCATTGAAAATACCTTATAATATAACGTAATATGCAGTGTATCATTGAAAATACCTTATAATATAACGTAATATGCAGTGTATCATTGAAAATACCTTATAATATAACGTAATATGCAGTGTATCATTGATATACCTTGAAATATAACGTAATATGCAGTTTATCATTGAAAATACCTTATAATATAATGTAATATGCAGTGTATCATTGAAAATACCTTGAAATATAACGTAATATGCAGTTTATCATTGAAAATACCTTATAATATAATGTAATATGCAGTCTATCATTGAAAATACCTTATAATATAACATAATATGCAGTGTATCATTGAAAATACCTTATAATATATAGTAGTTTACCATTGAAAATACCTTATAATATATAGTAGTTTATCATTGAAAATACCTTATGTAAGGTTGGTAGGTAATACCCAACGGTAACCAACAACCACGAGGTTGGCAACAAGGACCGATCGTCAATTGTTGGACCGATCGTCGATTGTTATAGACGATCGGGCCGGGACGAGAAGAACAGAGGTTCTTCTTCGTCGAACGCTCGTAGTGAATAAACGTACTGTTGATTTATACATTTTATTCCCGGGTATCTTATTCCATTTATTCCTAACCCGGTCTTACAAATCAGAAGTGGGATTAAAACCAGTGCAGTGTTGAAAAAAGTAGTTTACTCTCAATAAAATTTTATTCAAAAAAGGAAAAAATCGCCATGGACACCGGTCGCGAATTTAGGGCGGTAGAACTAAAGGAAATTCTACTGCAGAAAGGTCTACCAACGCACGGGAGGAAGGCCGAACTAATCGCACGATTAAACGAAGCAGATCCCTCTGAAGAGTGGAGGAAAATATCGGTAAATGTTCCGACCACGGTAGACGAAATCGAAGAAGAACGACCGGGACAACTTTTCGAAACCGAAGAAGGAAACGTTCAGCTAGCCTCAGAATTTTCGTTAATTGAGCTGAGTCGCAGGGAAGCGGAACTGAGCAGGAGGGAGGCAGAACTTATGCGACAAGAACTGCAATTGTTACGGCGGGAAAACGATTCCTTACGAGCGTCGCCATTGTTTTCGACGCCATCGTTTCCGACGCCACCAAGAGAAACCGTTAAGCCACGTGTAAATATGAATTCCCTCAGAGAATTATTGAGTGAGTTTCACGGGGGAAATGAAGACTTTGAAGTCTGGGAAAAACACTTACGACTACTTTGCGAGACGTATGAGCTCGACGACAACCACGCGAAGGTGTTAATTGGGACGCGTGCGAAGGGAAAGGTGCAGGCATGGTTGCAATCGAAACCAGAGCTGGTGAGTTTAAGTTTAAACGAACTGTTACGTGAAATGAAAAAGATGTATAGTCATCGGCCGGATAAGTGCGAGTTACGGAAACAATTCGAAGAGCGGAAGTGGCAGGGGGACGAAACATTTAATGACTACTTCCACGACAAGGTTATTAAAGCAAACAGAGTGCCAGTGCCGAGTGACGAGTTGATGGATTACGTCATAAGTGGTATCCCTAATCTGCAGCTGAGAAACCAAGCGTACATGCAGAATTTTGAAAGTGCGTCGGCGTTAATGGGAGCGTTCAAAAATGTCGTTCTACCGACGAAAACTGAAGGAGCGGCAAAACCGCAAACAAAGATCCAAGCGAGACCCGACACGGAAAAGAGCGATACAAAGAAGAGGGAAGACGGTACCTTACGAGAAGGATGCATCCGGAAGGTTGTTCGGTGTTACAATTGTAACCAGATTGGCCACGGCGTAGGAGAGTGTCGATTACCAAAACGGGAAAGAGGGTCCTGTTACAGTTGCGGCGAATTCGGACATTTGAGTAGGAGTTGCCCGAAAAAGGAGCCAACTCGAAGGAGGGACATCGGAAATCTCGAGGAAGCAGGAGGAAGCGACGAGTTCCAGCGGGAACTCACCTACCAGATAAGCGACGGGGACGTTAAGTACATTTTACCACTTATGACTTTATTAGATACGGGTAGCCCGATTAGTTTTATTAAAGAGAAATTCGTTAAAAAATTAAACGTCCGCCCGGCTAGGGATAATCAAAGTAAATATTGCGGAATAAATAGGTCCGAATTAGTCGTTAAGGGACTCGTGAAAGCAACGGTTTCTTTGTACGGGAAGGCGGAGAAAGAGATCGAGATGCGTGTAGTGCCGGATAATACAATGTCTGCGTGCGTTGTGCTAGGTCGGGATACGCTTCAGACGTTCCAGTTAGGTTTCGCGGATCACTCCGGGAGTGACAGAGAAGAACCGATTCACGATATTATGAATATTGAGGTCGAAACGGGGAAGAACAGCATAGTCGATGCAGTCAACATTAATGACAATTTGACTTTCGATACTAAAGAGCAGGCTAAACGAGTGCTTATACAACATTATTTACAACCGGAAAGGCCGGAAACAACAACGGTCAAAACAGAATTAAAACTAATTGTAAATAGCGCAGAACCATTCCATTTCCAGCCGCGGCGTTTATCTTGTGTCGAAAAGGAAAAACTTAAGATAATCTTGGACGATTTATTGGAACAGAAAATAATCCAACGCAGCAATTCCGAATACGCGTCGCCGATCGTATTAACACATAAAAAGAACGGTGAGATCCGATTGTGTATCGACTACCGGGCGTTAAATAAAGTCTTGGCTCGTGATAACTATCCACTACCCGTTATAGAAGACCAATTAATGATTTTGGACGGGAAAAAATATTTTACTCGCTTAGATCTGAAAAATGGCTTTTATCACATTAAAGTGGCACCAGACTCAGTTAAATTTACTGCATTTGTGACTCCTTTGGGACATTTTGAGTACTTAAAAATGCCCTTTGGTTTAAAGGTGGGCTCTTCAACTTTCCAACGGTTTATTCAGGAGGTTTTCCAGGAACTAATTTCCGCTGGCGACATCACGGTTTATTTAGATGATATTCTCATTATGTCACACACAATCGAGCACCATTTGAAACTTTTAAAAAGAGTTTTCCGCTTACTCGTGCAAAATAGGATGGAACTGAGAATGGACAAGTGCGAATATTTTGCAACTAAACTAGAGTATTTAGGATATGTTATTGGGGAGAGCGGTATACGGCCGACAGAAAACGGTATCGCCGCGGTAGAAAAATTTCCCATACCCCAAAATGCAAAAGACATACAAAGTTTTGTGGGATTGAGTTCGTATTTTCGCAAATTTATCGAAAAATTTTCTATAATCGCAAAACCCCTTTACGATCTCCTAAAGAGTGAAGTTCCATTCCAGTTCGGTACAAAAGAATTAGAGGCGTTTGAGGAAATCAAAAGAAAATTAATCTCATCCCCGGTACTTGCTATTTATAGTCCGAGCGATCCAATAGAATTACATTGTGATGCCAGTGCCGTAGGTTTTGGGGCAGTACTGTTACAACGGAAACAGGATATGAAGTACCATCCCGTTTTCTATTTTTCGAAACGTACTACCGAAGTTGAGAGTCGTTACCACAGTTTCGAGTTGGAAACACTCGCGGTAATTTATGCGTTGCGCCGTTTCAGAGTTTATTTATACGGACTAAAATTTAAGATAGTTACCGATTGCGAATCCTTAAAAAATACGCTTAAGAAAAAGGATATTAATCCGCGCATCGCAAGATGGGCTTTAGAATTACAATGTTACGACTATGAGGTGGAGCATCGACCCGGTATGCGGATGCAACATGTGGATGCACTTAGTAGAATGACAAATATTTTAATTGTTGAGGATAACCCACTAGAAGTAAATCTATCAATATGCCAAAATGGAGATGCCGAAATTAGGGAATTACGGAAAAAATTAGAAGAGCAGGAACACCCGTTCTACGAAATGAGGAATGGTTTAGTGTATCGGAAGAAAAATACAGAAATATTATTCTACGTTCCCGTTTCCATGGAGAATCATATTTTACATAAAAACCACGATGAAATGGGCCATTTGGGGGTGGAAAAGACAATGAATAATATCACGAAAAATTATTGGTTCCCGCGACTAAAAACGAAGGTGGAAAGTTATATAAGGAACTGCTTGAAATGCATCTCATTTTCACCGAATACAGGGCAAAAAGAAGGCTTCTTGCAGAGCATACCGAAGGGGGACGTTCCATTTCATACCGTACATATTGACCATTACGGTCCGGTAGACAAAAGGCGAGCAGCCAAACAATATGTATTTTTAGTGGTGGATGCGTTCACAAAATATGTAAGGTTATATGCCACCAAGACAACCAAAAGTACGGAGACCATAGACTGCCTAAACGATTATTTTAGGAATTTTAGTCGACCACAAATATTGATTTCGGATAGGGGTTCCTCGTTTGCTTCGCGAGAATTTCGCGATTTTACGGATAACAATAATGTCCAACACATATTAATAGCGACGGGATCACCGCAAGCGAACGGGCAGGTGGAGCGGGTAAATCGCGTACTCACTCCAATGTTAGCGAAGTGTGTGGATGACGATACGGGAAGGTACTGGTATCGTATCTTACAAGAAATCGAATTTTCTGTTAATAATAGTATAAATAAGAGCACCGGCGAAACACCGAGCAAATTATTATTTGGAATAAGTCAGCGCGGAAAAATACAAGATGTAGTAGCCGAATATTTGGAAAGCGAGAATAGGAAACCGAGGCCAAACATAGAAGCCGTCCGTGCGAAAGCGTCCGAAAAAATTGTTGCGACCCAAAAATGGAATGAGGAGCAAACAAACCGGAGAAGAAAAGAGCCTCATAGCTATAAGGAAGGAGATCTCGTCATGATCCGAAATTTTGATTGTACCCCGGGCGCGCCAAGAAAATTAGTACCTCAGTTTAAAGGACCTTTTGTAATTAAGAGAGCGCTGAGAAATAGTCGATATGTAGTTGCCGATATAGCCGGTTTCCAAAATTCTCAAAAAGCCTATCAAGGTACTTGGGAACCGAGCAACATGCGACCGTGGCGCGAAATTAATTAGGATAATTTTTATAGTGTATATTGTCGTTACTATCTTATACTTACTTTATATGCAATTACTATATATTTAATTCATAATTACTTTGTTTACCTTATATTTACTTTAGATTTACTTTATAATTACTTTATATGATAGGCAAATTGTGTGCTATTTGTGAAGTCATCGGTCCGAGGACGGACTTAGGTCAGGATTGGCCGAATTGTAAGGTTGGTAGGTAATACCCAACGGTAACCAACAACCACGAGGTTGGCAACAAGGACCGATCGTCAATTGTTGGACCGATCGTCGATTGTTATAGACGATCGGGCCGGGACGAGAAGAACAGAGGTTCTTCTTCGTCGAACGCTCGTAGTGAATAAACGTACTGTTGATTTATACATTTTATTCCCGGGTATCTTATTCCATTTATTCCTAACCCGGTCTTACACTTATAATATATCGTAATATGCAGTGTATCATTGAAAATACCTTATAATATATAGTAGTTTACCATTGAAAATACCTCATAATATAACATAATATGCAGTGTATCATTGAAAATACCTTATGATATAACGTAATATGCAGTGTATAATTGAAAATACCATATAATATATAGTAATATGCAGTGTATCATTGAAAATACCGTATAATATATCGTAATATGCAGTGTATCATTGAAAGTACCTTATGATATAACGTAATATGCAGTGTAACATTGAAAATACCTTACAATATAACGTAATATGCAGTGTATCATTGAAAATACCTTATAATATAACGTAATATGCAGTGTATCATTGAAAATACCTTAGAATATATAGTAGTTTACCATTGAAAATACCATATAATATATAGTAGTTTATCATTGAAAATAACTTATAATATAACGTAATATGCAGTCTATCATTGAAAATACCTTATAATATAACGTAATATGCAGTGTATCATTGAAAATACCATACAATATATCGTAATATGCAGTGTATCATTGAAAATACTTTATAATATAACGTAATATGCAGTGTATCATTGAAAATACCATACAATATATCGTAATATGCAGTGTATCATTGAAAATACATTATAATATAACGTAATATGCAGTGTATCATTGAAATAACTTATAATATAACGTAATATGCAGTGTATCATTGAAAACACCTTATAATATAACGTAATATGCAGTGTATCAGTGAAAATACCCTATAATATACAGTAGTTTACCATTGAAAATACCTTATAATATATAGTAGTTTATCATTAAAAATACCTTATAATATAACGTAATATGCAGTGTATCATTGAAAATACCTTATAATATAACGTAATATGCAGTGTATCATTGAAAATACCATACAATATATCGTAATATGCAGTGTATCATTGAAAATTCATTATAATATAACGTAATATGCAGGGTATCATTGAAAATAACTTATAATATAACGTAATATGCAGTGTATCATTGAAAACACCTTATAATATAACGTAATATGCAGTGTATCAGTGAAAATACCTTATAATATAACGTAATATGCAGTGTATCATTGAAAATACCATACAATATATCGTAATATTCAGTGTATCATTGAAAATACATTATAATATAACGTAATATGCAGGGTATCATTGAAAATAACTTATAATATAACGTAATATGCAGTGTATCATTGAAAACACCTTATAATATAACGTAATATGCAGTGTATCATTGAATATACCTTATAATATAACGTAATATGCAGTGTATCATTGAAAATAACTTATAATATAACGTAATATGCAGTGTATCATTGAATATACCTTATAATATAATGTAATATGCAGTGTATCATTGAATATACCTTATAATATAATGTAATATGCAGTGTATCATTGAAAATACCTTATAATATAACGTGATATGCAGTGTATCATTGAAAATACCTTATAATATAACGTAATATGCAGTGTATCATTGAAAATACCATACAATATATCGTAATATGCAGTGTATCATTGAAAATACCTTATAATATAACGTAATATGCAGTGTATCATTGAAAATAACTTATAATATAACGTAATATGCAGTGTATCATTGAATATACCTTATAATATAATGTTATATGCAGTGTATCATTGAAAATGCCTTATAATATAACGTGATATGCAGTGTATCATTGAAAATACCTTATAATATAACGTAATATGCAGTGTATCATTGAAAATACCTTATAATATAACGTAATATGCAGTGTATCATTGAAAATACCTTATAATATAACGTAATATGCAGTGTATCATTGAAAATACCTTGAAATATAACGTAATATGCAGTTTATCATTGAAAATACCTTATAATATAATGTAATAAGCAGTGTATCATTGAAAATACCTTGAAATATAACGTAATATGCAGTTTATCATTGAAAATACCTTATAATATAATGTAATATGCAGTCTATCATTGAAAATACCTTATAATATAACATAATATGCAGTGTACCATTGAAAATACCTTATAATATATAGTAGTTTATCATTGAAAATACCATATAATATAATGTAATATGCAGTGTATCATTGAAAACACCTTATAATATAACGTAATATGCAGTGTATCATTGAAAATACCTTATAATATATAGTAGTTTACCATTGAAAATACCTTAGAATATATAGTAGTTTATCATTGAAAATACCTTATAATATAACGTAATATGCAGTGTATCATTGAAAATACCTTATAATATATAGTAGTTTACCATTGAAAATACCTTATAATATACCATAATATGCAGTGTATCATTGAAAATACCTTATAATATATAGTAGTTTATCATTGAAAATACCTTATAATATAACGTAATATGCAGTGTATCATTGAAAATACCTTATAATATATAGTAGTTTACCATTGAAAATACCTTAGAATATATAGTAGTTTATCATTGAAAATACCTTATAATATAACGTAATATGCAGTGTATCATTGAAAATACCTTATAATATAACGTAATATGCAGTGTATCAGTGAAAATACCTTATAATATATAGTAGTTTACCATTGAAAATACCTTATAATATACCATAATATGCAGTGTATCATTGAAAATACCTTATAATATATAGTAGTTTATCATTGAAAATACCTTATAATATAACGTAATATGCAGTGTATCATTGAAAATACCTTATAATATAACGTAATATGCAGTGTATCATTGAAAATACCTTATAATATAACCTAATATGCAGTGTATCATTGAAAATACCTTATAATATATAGTAGTTTATCATTGAAAATACCTTATAATATAACGTAATATGCAGTGTATCATTGAAAATACCTTATAATATAACGTAATATGCAGTGTATCATTGAAAATACCTTATAATATAACGTAATATGCAGTGTATCATTGAAAATACCTTATAATATAACGTAATATGCAGTGTATCATTGAAAATACCTTATAATATAACGTAATATGCAGTGTATCATTGAAAACACCTTATAATATAACGTAATATGCAGTGTATCATTGAAAATACCTTATAATATATAGTAGTTTACCATTTAAAATACCTTATAATATATAGTAGTTTATCATTGAAAATACCTTATAATATAACGTAATATGCAGTGTATCAGTGAAAATACCTTATAATATATAGTAGTTTACCATTGAAAATACCTTATAATATATAGTAGTTTATCATTGAAAATACCTTATAATATAACGTAATATGCAGTGTATCATTGAAAATACAATATAATATATCGTAATATGCAGTGTATCATTGAAAATACCTTATAATATAACGTAATATGCAGTGTATCATTGAAAATACCTTATAATATAACGTAATATGCAGTGTATCATTGAAAATACCTTATAATATAACGTAATATGCAGTGTATCATTGAAAATACCTTATAATATATAGTAGTTTACAATTGATAATACCTTATAATATATAGTAGTTTACCATTGAAAATACCATATAATATATAGTAGTTTATCATTGAAAATAACTTATAATATAACGTAATATGCAGTCTATCATTGAAAATACCTTATAATATAACGTAATATGCAGTGTATCATTGAAAATACCATACAATATATCGTAATATGCAGTGTATCATTGAAAATACCTTATAATATAACGTAATATGCAGTGTATCATTGAAAATACCATACAATATATCGTAATATGCAGTGTATCATTGAAAATACATTATAATATAACGTAATATGCAGTGTATCATTGAAATAACTTATAATATAACGTAATATGCAGTGTATCATTGAAAACACCTTATAATATAACGTAATATGCAGTGTATCAGTGAAAATACCTTATAATATACAGTAGTTTACCATTGAAAATACCTTATAATATATAGTAGTTTATCATTAAAAATACCTTATAATATAACGTAATATGCAGTGTATCATTGAAAATACCTTATAATATAACGTAATATGCAGTGTATCATTGAAAATACCATATAATATATCGTAATATGCAGTGTATCATTGAAAATTCATTATAATATAACGTAATATGCAGGGTATCATTGAAAATAACTTATAATATAACGTAATATGCAGTGTATCATTGAAAACACCTTATAATATAACGTAATATGCAGTGTATCAGTGAAAATACCTTATAATATAACGTAATATGCAGTGTATCATTGAAAATACCATACAATATATCGTAATATTCAGTGTATCATTGAAAATACATTATAATATAACGTAATATGCAGGGTATCATTGAAAATAACTTATAATATAACGTAATATGCAGTGTATCATTGAAAACACCTTATAATATAACGTAATATGCAGTGTATCATTGAATATACCTTATAATATAACGTAATATGCAGTGTATCATTGAAAATACAATATAATATATCGTAATATGCAGTGTATCATTGAAAATACCTTATAATATAACGTAATATGCAGTGTATCATTGAAAATACCTTATTATATAACGTAATATGCAGTGTATCATTGAAAATACCTTATAATATACGGTAGTTTACAATTGATAATACCTTATAATATGTAGTAGTTTATCAGTGAAAATACCTTATAATATAACGTAATATGCAGTGTATCATTGAAAATACCTTATAATATAACGTAATATGCAGTGTATCATTGAAAATACCATACAATATATCGTAATATGCAGTGTATCATTGAAAATTCATTATAATATAACGTAATATGCAGGGTATCATTGAAAATAACTTATAATATAACGTAATATGCAGTGTATCATTGAAAATACCTTATAATATATAGTAGTTTATCATTGAAAATACCTTATAATATAACGTAATATGCAGTGTATCATTGAAAATACCTTATAATATAACGTAATATGCAGTGTATCATTGAAAATACCTTATAATATAACGTAATATGCAGTGTATCATTGAAAATACCTTATAATATAACGTAATATGCAGTGTATCATTGAAAATAACTTATAATATAACGTAATATGCAGTGTATCATTGAATATACCTTATAATATAATGTAATATGCAGTGTATCATTGAAAATGCCTTATAATATAACGTGATATGCAGTGTATCATTGAAAATACCTTATAATATAACGTAATATGCAGTGTATCATTGAAAATACCTTATAATGTAACGTAATATGCAGTGTATCATTGAAAATACCTTATAATATAACGTAATATGCAGTGTATCATTGAAAATACCTTGAAATATAACGTAATATGCAGTTTATCATTGAAAATACCTTATAATATAATGTAATATGCAGTGTATCATTGAAAATACCTTGAAATATAACGTAATATGCAGTTTATCATTGAAAATACCTTATAATATAATGTAATATGCAGTCTATCATTGAAAATACCTTATAATATAACATAATATGCAGTGTACCATTGAAAATACCTTATAATATATAGTAGTTTATCATTGAAAATACCATATAATATAACGTAATATGCAGTGTATCATTGAAAACACCTTATAATATAACGTAATATGCAGTGTATCATTGAAAATACCTTATAATATATAGTAGTTTACCATTGAAAATACCTTAGAATATATAGTAGTTTATCATTGAAAATACCTTATAATATAACGTAATATGCAGTGTATCATTGAAAATACCTTATAATATATAGTAGTTTACCATTGAAAATACCTTATAATATACCATAATATGCAGTGTATCATTGAAAATACCTTATAATATATAGTAGTTTATCATTGAAAATACCTTATAATATAACGTAATATGCAGTGTATCATTGAAAATACCTTATAATATATAGTAGTTTACCATTGAAAATACCTTAGAATATATAGTAGTTTATCATTGAAAATACCTTATAATATAACGTAATATGCAGTGTATCATTGAAAATACCTTATAATATAACGTAATATGCAGTGTATCAGTGAAAATACCTTATAATATATAGTAGTTTACCATTGAAAATACCTTATAATATACCATAATATGCAGTGTATCATTGAAAATACCTTATAATATATAGTAGTTTATCATTGAAAATACCTTATAATATAACGTAATATGCAGTGTATCATTGAAAATACCTTATAATATAACGTAATATGCAGTGTATCATTGAAAATACCTTATAATATAACGTAATATGCAGTGTATCATTGAAAATACCTTATAATATATAGTAGTTTATCATTGAAAATACCTTATAATATAACGTAATATGCAGTGTATCATTGAAAATACCTTATAATATAAGGTAATATGCAGTGTATCATTGAAAATTCCTTATAATATAACGTAATATGCAGTGTATCATTGAAAATACCATACAATATATCGTAATATGCAGTGTATCATTGAAAATTCATTATAATATAACGTAATATGCAGGGTATCATTGAAAATAACTTATAATATAACGTAATATGCAGTGTATCATTGAAAACACCTTATAATATAACGTAATATGCAGTGTATCAGTGAAAATACCTTATAATATAACGTAATATGCAGTGTATCATTGAAAATACCATACAATATATCGTAATATGCAGTGTATCATTGAAAATACATTATAATATAACGTAATATGCAGGGTATCATTGAAAATAACTTATAATATAACGTAATATGCAGTGTATCATTGAAAATACCTTATAATATAACGTAATATGCAGTGTATCATTGAAAATACCTTATAATATAACGTAATATGCAGTGTATCATTGAAAATACCTTATAATATATAGTAGTTTATCATTGAAAATACCTTATAATATAACGTAATATGCAGTGTATCATTGAAAATACCATATAATATAACGTAATATGCAGTGTATCATTGAAAATACCTTATAATATATAGTAGTTTACCATTGAAAATACCTTATAATATATAGTAGTTTATCATTGAAAATACCTTATAATATAACGTAATATGCAGTGTATCATTGAAAATACCTTATAATATAACGTAATATGCAGTGTATCAGTGAAAATACCTTATAATATATAGTAGTTTACCATTGAAAATACCTTATAATATACCATAATATGCAGTGTATCATTGAAAATACCTTATAATATATAGTAGTTTACAATTGATAATACCTTATAATATATAGTAGTTTATCAGTGAAAATACCTTATAATATAACGTAATATGCAGTGTATCATTGAAAATACCTTATAATATAACGTAATATGCAGTGTATCATTGAAAATACAATATAATATATCGTAATATGCAGTGTATCATTGAAAATACCTTATAATATAACGTAATATGCAGTGTATCATTGAAAATACAATATAATATATCGTAATATGCAGTGTATCATTGAAAATACCTTATAATATAACGTAATATGCAGTATATCATTGAAAATACCTTATAATATAACGTAATATGCATTGTATCATTGAAAATACCTTATAATATATAGTAGTTTACAAATGATAATACCTTATAATATATAGTAGTTTATCAGTGAAAATACCTTATAATATAACGTAATATGCAGTGTATCATTGAAAATACCTTATAATATAACGTAATATGCAGTGTATCATTGAAAATACCTTATAATATAACGTAATATGCAGTGTATCAGTGAAAATACCTTATAATATATAGTAGTTTACCATTGAAAATACCTTATAATATACCATAATATGCAGTGTATCATTGAAAATACCTTATAATATATAGTAGTTTACAATTGATAATACCTTATAATATATAGTAGTTTATCAGTGAAAATACCTTATAATATAACGTAATATGCAGTGTATCATTGAAAATACCTTATAATATAACGTAATATGCAGTGTATCATTGAAAATACAATATAATATATCGTAATATGCAGTGTATCATTGAAAATACCTTATAATATATAGTAGTTTACAATTGATAATACCTATAATGTATAGTAGTTTATCAGTGAAAATACCTTATAATATAACGTAATATGCAGTGTATCATTGAAAATACAATATAATATATCGTAATATGCATTGTATCATTGAAAATACCTTATAATATAACGTAATATGCAGTGTATCATTGAAAATACCTTATAATATATAGTAGTTTACCATTGAAAATACCTTATAATATATAGTAGTTTATCATTGAAAATACCTTATAATATAACGTAATATGCAGTGTATCATTGAAAATACCTTATAATATAACGTAATATGCAGTGTATCAGTGAAAATACCTTATAATATATAGTAGTTTACCATTGAAAATACCTTATAATATACCATAATATGCAGTGTATCATTGAAAATACCTTATAATATATAGTAGTTTACAATTGATAATACCTTATAATATATAGTAGTTTATCAGTGAAAATACCTTATAATATAACGTAATATGCAGTGTATCATTGAAAATACCTTATAATATAACGTAATATGCAGTGTATCATTGAAAATACAATATAATATATCGTAATATGCAGTGTATCATTGAAAATACCTTATAATATAACGTAATATGCAGTGTATCATTGAAAATACAATATAATATATCGTAATATGCAGTGTATCATTGAAAATACCTTATAATATAACGTAATATGCAGTGTATCATTGAAAATACCTTATAATATAACGTAATATACAGTGTATCATTGAAAATACCTTATAATATATAGTAGTTTATCAGTGAAAATACCTTATAATATAACGTAATATGCAGTGTATCATTGAAAATACCTTATAATATAACGTAATATGCAGTGTATCATTGAAAATACCTTATAATATAACGTAATATGCAGTGTATCATTGAAAATACCTTATAATATACAGTAGTTTACAATTGATAATACCTTATAATATATAGTAGTTTATCAGTGAAAATACCTTATAATATAACGTAATATGCAGTGTATCATTGAAAATACCTTATAATATATAGTAGTTTACAATTGATAATACCTTATAATATATAGTAGTTTATCATTGAAAATACCTTATAATATAACGTAATATGCAGTGTATCATTGAAAATACCTTATAATATAACGTAATATGCAGTGTATCAGTGAAAATACCTTATAATATATAGTAGTTTACCATTGAAAATACCTTATAATATACCATAATATGCAGTGTATCATTGAAAATACCTTATAATATATAGTAGTTTACAATTGATAATACCTTATAATATATAGTAGTTTATCAGTGAAAATACCTTATAATATAACGTAATATGCAGTGTATCATTGAAAATACCTTATAATATAACGTAATATGCAGTGTATCATTGAAAATACAATATAATATATCGTAATATGCAGTGTATCATTGAAAATACCTTATAATATAACGTAATATGCAGTGTATCATTGAAAATACCTTATAATATAACGTAATATGCAGTGTATCATTGAAAATACCTTATAATGTAACGTAATATGCAGTGTATCATTGAAAATACAATATAATATATCGTAATATGCAGTGTAACATTGAAAATACCTTATAATATAACATAATATGCAGTGTATCATTGAAAATACCTTATAATATAACGTAATATGCAGTGTATCATTGAAAATACCTTATAATATATAGTAGTTTATCATTGAAAATACCTTATAATATAACGTAATATGCAGTGTATCATTGAAAATACCTAATAATATAACGTAATATGCAGTGTATCATTGAAAATACAATATAATATATCGTAATATGCAGTGTATCATTGAAAATACCTTATAATATAACGTAATATGCAGTGTATCATTGAAAATACCTTATTATATAACGTAATATGCAGTGTATCATTGAAAATACCTTATAATATACGGTAGTTTACAATTGATAATACCTTATAATATGTAGTAGTTTATCAGTGAAAATACCTTATAATATAACGTAATATGCAGTGTATCATTGAAAATACCTTATAATATATAGTAGTTTACAATTGATAATACCTTATAATATATAGTAGTTTATCAGTGAAAATACCTTATAATATAACGTAATATGCAGTGTATCATTGAAAATACCTTATAATATATAGTAGTTTACCATTGAAAATACCTTATAATATATAGTAGTTTATCATTGAAAATACCTTATAATATAACGTAATATGCAGTGTATCATTGAAAATACCTTATAATATAACGTAATATGCAGTGTATCATTGAAAACACCTTATAATATAACGTAATATGCAGTGAATCATTGAAAATACCTTATAATATATAGTAGTTTATCATTGAAAATACCTTATAATATATAGTAGTTTATCATTGAAAATACCTTATAATATAACGTAATATGCAGTGTATCATTGAAAATACCTTATAATATAACGTAATATGCAGTGTATCATTGAAAATACCATATAATATATCGTAATATGCAGTGTATCATTGAAAATACCTTATAATATAACGTAATATGCAGTGTATCATTAAAATACCTTATAATATATAGTAGTTTATCATTGAAAATACCTCATAATATATAGTAGTTTACCATTGAAAATACCTTATAATATAACGTAATATGCAGTGTATCATTGAAAACACCTTATAATATAACGTCATATGCAGTGAATCATTGAAAATACCTTATAATATATAGTAGTTTACCATCGAAAATAGCTTATAATATATAGTAGTTTATCATTGAAAATACCTTATAATATATAGTAGTTTACCATTGAAAATACCTTATAATATACCATAATATGCAGTGTATCATTGAAAATACCTTATAATATATAGTAGTTTACAATTGATAATACCTTATAATATATAGTAGTTTATCAGTGAAAATACCTTATAATATAACGAAATATGCAGTGTATCATTGAAAATACCTTATAATATATAGTAGTTTACAATTGATAATACCTTATAATATATAGTAGTTTATCAGTGAAAATACCTTATAATATAACGTAATATGCAGTGTATCATTGAAAATACCTTATAATATATAGTAGTTTACCATTT
>CAKAJI010000372.1:0-86488 GCA_916610255.1 Lasioglossum lativentre
TGTATCATTGAAAATACCTTATAATATAACGTAATATGCAGTGTATCATTGAAAAATACCTTCCGATTATAACGTAATATGCAGTGTATCATTGAAAATACCTTAGAATATATGGTAATTCTTGTCTATCAATGAAAATACCTTATAATATAACGTAATATGCAGTGTATCATTGAAAATACCTTCCCATATAACATAATATGCAGTGTATCATTGAAAATACCTTATAATATAACGTAATATGCAGTGTATCATTGAAAATACCTTCCCATATAACGTAATATGCAGTGTATCATTGAAAATACCTTATAATATAACGTAATATGCAGTGTATCATTGAAAATACCATATAATATAACGTAATATGCAGTGTATCATTGAAAATACCTTATAATATAACGTAATATGCAGTTTATCATTGAAAAATACCTTCCCATATAACGTAATATGCAGTGTATCATTGAAAATACCTTATAATATATCGTAATTTGTAGTGTATCAATGAAAATACCTTCTCATATAACGTAATATGCAGTGTATCATTGAAAATACCTTATAATATATCGTTATTTGTAGTGTATCTTTGAAAATACCTTATAATATAACGTAATATGCAGTGTATCATTGAAAATACCTTATAATATATAGTAGTTTATCATTGAAAATACCATATAATATAACGTAATATGCAGTGTATCATTGAAAATACCTTATAATATAACGTAATATGCAGTGTATCATTGAAAATACCTTCCCATATAACGTAATATGCAGTGTATCATTGAAAATACCTTATAATATAACGTAATATGCAGTGTATCATTGAAAATACCTTATAATACGTAGTAGTTTATCATTGAAAATACCTTATAATATATAGTAGTTTATCATTGAAAATACCTTATAATATATAGTAGTTTATCATTGAAAATACCTTATAATATAACGTAATATGCTGTGTATCATTGAAAATACCTTATAGTATAACGTAATATGCAGTGTATCATTGAAAATACCTTATAATATAACGTAATATGCAGTGTATCATTGAAAATACCTTAGAATATATGGTAATTCTTGTCTATCAATGAAAATACCTTATAATATAACGTAATATGCAGTGTATCATTGAAAATACCTTATAATATAACGTAATATGCAGTGTATCATTGAAAATACCTTATAATATAACGTAATATGCAGTGTATCATTGAAAATACCTTAGAATACGTAGTAGTTTATCATTGAAAATACCTTATAATATAACGTAATATGCAGTGTATCATTGAAAATACCTTAGAATACGTAGTAGTTTATCATTGAAAATACCTTATAATATAACGTAATATGCAGTGTATCATTGAAAATACCTTATAATATAACGTAATATGCAGTGTATCATTGAAAATACCTTATAATATAACGTAATATGCAGCGTATCATTGAAAATACCTTATAATATAACGTAATGTGCAGCGTATCATTGAAAATACCTTATAATATAACGTAATATGCAGTGTATCATTGAAAATACCTTATAATACGTAGTAGTTTATCATTGAAAATACCTTATAGTATAACGTAATATGCAGTGCATCATTGAAAAAACCTTATAATATAACGTAATATACTGTGTATCATTGAAATTACCTTATAATATAACGTAATATGCAGGGTATCATTGAAAATACCTTATAATATATCGTAATTTGTAGTGTATCTTTGAAAATACCTTATAATATAACGTTACATGCAGTGTATCATTGAAAATACCTTATAATATAACGTAATATGCAGGGTATCATTGAAAATACCTTATAATATATCGTAATTTGTAGTGTATCTTTGAAAATACCTTATAATATAACGTAATATGCAGTGTATCGTAGAAAATACCTTATAATATATAGTAGTTTATCATTGAAAATACCTTATAATATATAGTAGTTTATCATTGAAAATACCATATAATATAACGTAATATGCAGTGTATCATTGAAAATACCTTATAATATAACGTAATATGCAGTTTATCATTGAAAATACCTTCCCATATAACGTAATATGCAGTGTATCATTGAAAATACCTTATAATATATCGTAATTTGTAGTGTATCAATGAAAATACCTTCTCATATAACGTAATATGCAGTGTATCATTGAAAATACCTTATAATATATCGTTATTTGTAGTGTATCTTTGAAAATACCTTATAATATAACGTAATATGCAGTGTATCATTGAAAATACCTTATAATATATAGTAGTTTATCATTGCAAATACCTTATAATATAACGTAATATGCAGTGTATCATTGAAAATACCTTATAATATAACGTAATATGCAGTGTATCATTGAAAATACCTTCCCATATAACGTAATATGCAGTGTATCATTGAAAATACCTTAGAATATATGGTAATTCTTGTCTATCAATGAAAATATCTTATAATATAACGTAATATGCAGTGTATCATTGAAAATACCTTCCCATATAACGTAATATGCAGTGTATCATTGAAAATACCTTATAATATAACGTAATATGCAGTGTATCATTGAAAATACCTTATAATATAACGTAATATGCAGTGTATCATTGAAAATACCTTATAATATAACGTAATATGCAGTGTATCATTGAAAATACCTTAGAATATATGGTAATTCTAGTCTAACAATGAAAATACCTTATAATATAACGCAATATGCAGTGTATCAATGAAAATACCTTCTCATATAACGTAATATGCAGGTTATCATTGAAAATACCTTATAATATATCGTTATTTGTAGTTTATCATTGAAAATACCTTATAATATATAGTAGTTTATCATTGAAAATACCTTATAATATATAGTAGTTTATCATTGAAAATACCTTATAATATAACGTAATATGCTGTGTATCATTGAAAATACCTTATAATATAACGTAATATGCAGTGTATCATTGAAAATACCTTATAATATAACGTAATATGCAGTGTATCATTGAAAATACCTTATAATACGTAGTAGTTTATCATTGAAAATACCTTATAATATATAGTAGTTTATCATTGAAAATACCTTATAATATATAGTAGTTTATCATTGAAAATACCTTATAATATAACGTAATATGCTGTGTATCATTGAAAATACCTTATAATATAACGTAATATGCAGTGTATCATTGAAAATACCTTCCGATATAACGTAATATGCAGTGTATCATTGAAAATACCTTAGAATATATGGTGATTCTTGTCTATCAATGAAAATACCTTATAATATAACGTAATATGCAGTGTATCATTGAAAATACCTTCCCATATAACGTAATATGCAGTGTATCATTGAAAATACCTTATAATATAACGTAATATGCAGTGTATCATTGAAAATACCTTATAATATAACGTAATATGCAGTGTATGATTGAAAATACCTTATAATATAACGTAATATGCAGTGTATCATTGAAAATACCTTAGAATATATGGTAATTCTAGTCTAACAATGAAAATACCTTATAATATAACGCAATATGCAGTGTATCAATGAAAATACCTTCTCATATAACGTAATATGCAGCGTATCATTGAAAATACCTTATAATATATCGTTATTTGTAGTTTATCATTGAAAATACCTTATAATATATAGTAGTTTATCATTGAAAATACCTTATAATATATAGTAGTTTATCATTGAAAATACCTTATAATATAACGTAATATGCTGTGTATCATTGAAAATACCTTATAATATAACGTAATATGCAGTGTATCATTGAAAATACCTTATAATATAACGTAATATGCAGTGTATCATTGAAAATACCTTATAATACGTAGTAGTTTATCATTGAAAATACCTTATAATATATAGTAGTTTATCATTGAAAATACCTTATAATATATAGTAGTTTATCATTGAAAATACCTTATAATATAACGTAATATGCTGTGTATCATTGAAAATACCTTATAATATAACGTAATATGCAGTGTATCATTGAAAATACCTTCCGATATAACGTAATATGCAGTGTATCATTGAAAATACCTTAGAATATATGGTAATTCTTGTCTATCAATGAAAATACCTTATAATATAACGTAATATGCAGTGTATCATTGAAAATACCTTCCCATATAACGTAATATGCAGTGTATCATTGAAAATACCTTATAATATAACGTAATATGCAGTGTATCATTGAAAATACCTTATAATATAACGTAATATGCAGTGTATCATTGAAAATACCTTATAATATAACGTAATATGCAGTGTATCATTGAAAATACCATATAATATAACGTAATATGCAGTGTATCATTGAAAATACCTTATAATATAACGTAATATGCAGTTTATCATTGAAAATACCTTCCCATATAACGTAATATGCAGTGTATCATTGAAAATACCTTATAATATAACGTAATATGCAGTGTATCATTGAAAATACCTTATAATATATCGTTATTTGTAGTGTATCTTTGAAAATACCTTATAATATAACGTAATATGCAGTGTATCATTGAAAATACCTTATAATATATAGTAGTTTATCATTGCAAATACCTTATAATATAACGTAATATGCAGTGTATCATTGAAAATACCTTATAATATAACGTAATATGCAGTGTATCATTGAAAATACCTTCCCATATAACGTAATATGCAGTGTATCATTGAAAATACCTTAGAATATATGGTAATTCTTGTCTATCAATGAAAATATCTTATAATATAACGTAATATGCAGTGTATCATTGAAAATACCTTCCCATATAACGTAATATGCAGTGTATCATTGAAAATACCTTATAATATAACGTAATATGCAGTGTATCATTGAAAATACCTTATAATATAACGTAATATGCAGTGTATGATTGAAAATACCTTATAATATAACGTAATATGCAGTGTATCATTGAAAATACCTTAGAATATATGGTAATTCTAGTCTAACAATGAAAATACCTTATAATATAACGCAATATGCAGTGTATCAATGAAAATACCTTCTCATATAACGTAATATGCAGCGTATCATTGAAAATACCTTATAATATATCGTTATTTGTAGTTTATCATTGAAAATACCTTATAATATATAGTAGTTTATCATTGAAAATACCTTATAATATATAGTAGTTTATCATTGAAAATACCTTATAATATAACGTAATATGCTGTGTATCATTGAAAATACCTTATAATATAACGTAATATGCAGTGTATCATTGAAAATACCTTATAATATAACGTAATATGCAGTGTATCATTGAAAATACCTTATAATACGTAGTAGTTTATCATTGAAAATACCTTATAATATATAGTAGTTTATCATTGAAAATACCTTATAATATATAGTAGTTTATCATTGAAAATACCTTATAATATAACGTAATATGCTGTGTATCATTGAAAATACCTTATAATATAACGTAATATGCAGTGTATCATTGAAAATACCTTCCGATATAACGTAATATGCAGTGTATCATTGAAAATACCTTAGAATATATGGTAATTCTTGTCTATCAATGAAAATACCTTATAATATAACGTAATATGCAGTGTATCATTGAAAATACCTTCCCATATAACGTAATATGCAGTGTATCATTGAAAATACCTTATAATATAACGTAATATGCAGTGTATCATTGAAAATACCTTCCCATATAACGTAATATGCAGTGTATCATTGAAAATACCTTATAATATAACGTAATATGCAGTGTATCATTGAAAATACCATATAATATAACGTAATATGCAGTGTATCATTGAAAATACCTTATAATATAACGTAATATGCAGTTTATCATTGAAAATACCTTCCCATATAACGTAATATGCAGTGTATCATTGAAAATACCTTATAATATATCGTAATTTGTAGTGTATCAATGAAAATACCTTCTCATATAACGTAATATGCAGTGTATCATTGAAAATACCTTATAATATATCGTTATTTGTAGTGTATCTTTGAAAATACCTTATAATATAACGTAATATGCAGTGTATCATTGAAAATACCTTATAATATATAGTAGTTTATCATTGAAAATACCATATAATATAACGTAATATGCAGTGTATCATTGAAAATACCTTCCCATACAACGTAATATGCAGTGTATCATTGAAAATACCTTATAATATAACGTAATATGCAGTGTATCATTGAAAATACCTTATAATATAACGTAATATGCAGTGTATCATTGAAAATACCTTATAATATAACGTAATATGCAGTGTATCATTGAAAATACCATATAATATAACGTAATATGCAGTGTATCATTGAAAATACCTTATAATATAACGTAATATGCAGTTTATCATTGAAAATACCTTCCCATATAACGTAATATGCAGTGTATCATTGAAAATACCTTATAATATAACGTAATATGCAGTGTATCATTGAAAATACCTTATAATATATCGTTATTTGTAGTGTATCTTTGAAAATACCTTATAATATAACGTAATATGCAGTGTATCATTGAAAATACCTTATAATATATAGTAGTTTATCATTGCAAATACCTTATAATATAACGTAATATGCAGTGTATCATTGAAAATACCTTATAATATAACGTAATATGCAGTGTATCATTGAAAATACCTTCCCATATAACGTAATATGCAGTGTATCATTGAAAATACCTTAGAATATATGGTAATTCTTGTCTATCAATGAAAATATCTTATAATATAACGTAATATGCAGTGTATCATTGAAAATACCTTCCCATATAACGTAATATGCAGTGTATCATTGAAAATACCTTATAATATAACGTAATATGCAGTGTATCATTGAAAATACCTTATAATATAACGTAATATGCAGTGTATCATTGAAAATACCTTATAATATAACGTAATATGCAGTGTATCATTGAAAATACCTTAGAATATATGGTAATTCTAGTCTAACAATGAAAATACCTTATAATATAACGCAATATGCAGTGTATCAATGAAAATACCTTCTCATATAACGTAATATGCAGTGTATCATTGAAAATACCTTATAATATATCGTTATTTGTAGTTTATCATTGAAAATACCTTATAATATATAGTAGTTTATCATTGAAAATACCTTATAATATATAGTAGTTTATCATTGAAAATACCTTATAATATAACGTAATATGCTGTGTATCATTGAAAATACCTTATAATATAACGTAATATGCAGTGTATCATTGAAAATACCTTATAATATAACGTAATATGCAGTGTATCATTGAAAATACCTTATAATACGTAGTAGTTTATCATTGAAAATACCTTATAATATATAGTAGTTTATCATTGAAAATACCTTATAATATATAGTAGTTTATCATTGAAAATACCTTATAATATAACGTAATATGCTGTGTATCATTGAAAATACCTTATAATATAACGTAATATGCAGTGTATCATTGAAAATACCTTCCGATATAACGTAATATGCAGTGTATCATTGAAAATACCTTAGAATATATGGTAATTCTTGTCTATCAATGAAAATACCTTATAATATAACGTAATATGCAGTGTATCATTGAAAATACCTTCCCATATAACGTAATATGCAGTGTATCATTGAAAATACCTTATAATATAACGTAATATGCAGTGTATCATTGAAAATACCTTCCCATATAACGTAATATGCAGTGTATCATTGAAAATACCTTATAATATAACGTAATATGCAGTGTATCATTGAAAATACCATATAATATAACGTAATATGCAGTGTATCATTGAAAATACCTTATAATATAACGTAATATGCAGTTTATCATTGAAAATACCTTCCCATATAACGTAATATGCAGTGTATCATTGAAAATACCTTATAATATATCGTAATTTGTAGTGTATCAATGAAAATACCTTCTCATATAACGTAATATGCAGTGTATCATTGAAAATACCTTATAATATATCGTTATTTGTAGTGTATCTTTGAAAATACCTTATAATATAACGTAATATGCAGTGTATCATTGAAAATACCTTATAATATATAGTAGTTTATCATTGAAAATACCATATAATATAACGTAATATGCAGTGTATCATTGAAAATACCTTATAATATAACGTAATATGCAGTGTATCATTGAAAATACCTTCCCATATAACGTAATATGCAGTGTATCATTGAAAATACCTTATAATATAACGTAATATGCAGTGTATCATTGAAAATACCTTATAATACGTAGTAGTTTATCATTGAAAATACCTTATAATATATAGTAGTTTATCATTGAAAATACCTTATAATATATAGTAGTTTATCATTGAAAATACCTTATAATATAACGTAATATGCTGTGTATCATTGAAAATACCTTATAGTATAACGTAATATGCAGTGTATCATTGAAAATACCTTATAATATAACGTAATATGCAGTGTATCATTGAAAATACCTTAGAATATATGGTAATTCTTGTCTATCAATGAAAATACCTTATAATATAACGTAATATGCAGTGTATCATTGAAAATACCTTATAATATAACGTAATATGCAGTGTATCATTGAAAATACCTTATAATATAACGTAATATGCAGTGTATCATTGAAAATACCTTAGAATACGTAGTAGTTTATCATTGAAAATACCTTATAATATAACGTAATATGCAGTGTATCATTGAAAATACCTTAGAATACGTAGTAGTTTATCATTGAAAATACCTTATAATATAACGTAATATGCTGTGTATCATTGAAAATACCTTATAATATAACGTAATATGCAGTGTATCATTGAAAATACCTTATAATATAACGTAATATGCAGCGTATCATTGAAAATACCTTATAATATAACGTAATGTGCAGCGTATCATTGAAAATACCTTATAATATAACGTAATATGCAGTGTATCATTGAAAATACCTTATAATACGTAGTAGTTTATCATTGAAAATACCTTATAGTATAACGTAATATGCAGTGCATCATTGAAAAAACCTTATAATATAACGTAATATACTGTGTATCTTTGAAATTACCTTATAATATAACGTAATATGCAGGGTATCATTGAAAATACCTTATAATATATCGTAATTTGTAGTGTATCTTTGAAAATACCTTATAATATAACGTTACATGCAGTGTATCATTGAAAATACCTTATAATATAACGTAATATGCAGGGTATCATTGAAAATACCTTATAATATATCGTAATTTGTAGTGTATCTTTGAAAATACCTTATAATATAACGTAATATGCAGTGTATCGTAGAAAATACCTTATAATATATAGTAGTTTATCATTGAAAATACCTTATAATATATAGTAGTTTATCATTGAAAATACCATATAATATAACGTAATATGCAGTGTATCATTGAAAATACCTTATAATATAACGTAATATGCAGTTTATCATTGAAAATACCTTCCCATATAACGTAATATGCAGTGTATCATTGAAAATACCTTATAATATATCGTAATTTGTAGTGTATCAATGAAAATACCTTCTCATATAACGTAATATGCAGTGTATCATTGAAAATACCTTATAATATATCGTTATTTGTAGTGTATCTTTGAAAATACCTTATAATATAACGTAATATGCAGTGTATCATTGAAAATACCTTATAATATATAGTAGTTTATCATTGCAAATACCTTATAATATAACGTAATATGCAGTGTATCATTGAAAATACCTTATAATATAACGTAATATGCAGTGTATCATTGAAAATACCTTCCCATATAACGTAATATGCAGTGTATCATTGAAAATACCTTAGAATATATGGTAATTCTTGTCTATCAATGAAAATATCTTATAATATAACGTAATATGCAGTGTATCATTGAAAATACCTTCCCATATAACGTAATATGCAGTGTATCATTGAAAATACCTTATAATATAACGTAATATGCAGTGTATCATTGAAAATACCTTATAATATAACGTAATATGCAGTGTATGATTGAAAATACCTTATAATATAACGTAATATGCAGTGTATCATTGAAAATACCTTAGAATATATGGTAATTCTAGTCTAACAATGAAAATACCTTATAATATAACGCAATATGCAGTGTATCAATGAAAATACCTTCTCATATAACGTAATATGCAGCGTATCATTGAAAATACCTTATAATATATCGTTATTTGTAGTTTATCATTGAAAATACCTTATAATATATAGTAGTTTATCATTGAAAATACCTTATAATATATAGTAGTTTATCATTGAAAATACCTTATAATATAACGTAATATGCTGTGTATCATTGAAAATACCTTATAATATAACGTAATATGCAGTGTATCATTGAAAATACCTTATAATATAACGTAATATGCAGTGTATCATTGAAAATACCTTATAATACGTAGTAGTTTATCATTGAAAATACCTTATAATATATAGTAGTTTATCATTGAAAATACCTTATAATATATAGTAGTTTATCATTGAAAATACCTTATAATATAACGTAATATGCTGTGTATCATTGAAAATACCTTATAATATAACGTAATATGCAGTGTATCATTGAAAATACCTTCCGATATAACGTAATATGCAGTGTATCATTGAAAATACCTTAGAATATATGGTGATTCTTGTCTATCAATGAAAATACCTTATAATATAACGTAATATGCAGTGTATCATTGAAAATACCTTCCCATATAACGTAATATGCAGTGTATCATTGAAAATACCTTATAATATAACGTAATATGCAGTGTATAATTGAAAATACCTTATAATATAACGTAATATGCAGTGTATCATTGAAAATACCATATAATATAACGTAATATGCAGTGTATCATTGAAAATACCTTATAATATAACGTAATATGCAGTTTATCATTGAAAATACCTTCCCATATAACGTAATATGCAGTGTATCATTGAAAATACCTTATAATATATCGTAATTTGTAGTGTATCAATGAAAATACCTTCTCATATAACGTAATATGCAGTGTATCATTGAAAATACCTTATAATATATCGTTATTTGTAGTGTATCTTTGAAAATACCTTATAATATAACGTAATATGCAGTGTATCATTGAAAATACCTTATAATATATAGTAGTTTATCATTGAAAATACCTTATAATATAACCTAATATGCAGTGTATCATTGAAAATACCTTATAATATAACGTAATATGCAGTGTATCATTGAAAATACCTTATAATATAACGTAATATGCAGTGTATCATTGAAAATACCTTAGAATACGTACTAGTTTATCATTGAAATACCTTATAATATAACGTAATATGCAGTGTATCATTGAAAATACCTTATAATACGTAGTAGTTTATCATTGAAAATACCTTATAATATATAGTAGTTTATCATTGAAAATACCTTATAATATATAGTAGTTTATCATTGAAAATACCTTATAATATAACGTAATATGCTGTGTATCATTGAAAATACCTTATAATATAACGTAATATGCAGTGTATCATTGAAAATACCTTATAATATAACGTAATATGCAGCGTATCATTGAAAATACCTTATAATATAACGTAATATGCAGCGTATCATTGAAAATACCTTATAATATAACGTAATATGCAGTGTATCATTGAAAATACCTTAGAATATTTGGTAATTCTTGTCTATCAATGAAAATACCTTATAATATAACGTAATATGCAGTGTATCATTGAAAATACCTTCCCATATAACGTAATATGCAGTGTATCATTGAAAATACCTTATAATATAACGTAATATGCAGTGTATCATTGAAAATACCTTAGAATACGTAGTAGTTTATCATTGAAAATACCTTATAATATAACGTAATATGCAGTGTATCATTGAAAATACCTTATAATACGTAGTAGTTTATCATTGAAAATACCTTATAATATATAGTAGTTTATCATTGAAAATACCATATAATATAACGTAATATGCAGTGTATCATTGAAAATACCTTATAATACGTAGTAGTTTATCATTGAAAATACCTTATAATATATAGTAGTTTATCATTGAAAATACCATATAATATAACGTAATATGCAGTGTATCATTGAAAATACCTTATAATATAACGTTATATGCAGTGTATCATTGAAAATACCTTCCCATATAACGTAATATGCAGTGTATCATTGAAAATACCTTATAATATAACGTAATATGCAGTGTATCATTGAAAATACCTTATAATACGTAGTAGTTTATCATTGAAAATACCTTATAATATATAGTAGTTTATCATTGAAAATACCTTATAATATATAGTAGTTTATCATTGAAAATACCTTATAATATATCGTTATTTGTAGTGTATCTTTGAAAATACCTTATAATATAACGTAATATGCAGTGTATCATTGAAAATACCTTATAATATAACGTTATATGCAGTGTATCATTGAAAATACCTTCCCATATAACGTAATATGCAGTGTATCATTGAAAATACCTTATAATATAACGTAATATGCAGTGTATCATTGAAAATAC
The DNA here is from genome assembly GCA_916610255.1 of Lasioglossum lativentre. NCBI lineage: Eukaryota > Metazoa > Arthropoda > Insecta > Hymenoptera > Halictidae > Lasioglossum > Lasioglossum lativentre. The sequence continues at coordinate 12,572 of CAKAJI010000372.1, forward strand.
CTTATAATACGTAGTAGTTTATCATTGAAAATACCTTATAATATATAGTAGTTTATCATTGAAAATACCTTATAATATATAGTAGTTTATCATTGAAAATACCTTATAATATATCGTTATTTGTAGTGTATCTTTGAAAATACCTTATAATATAACGTAATATGCAGTGTATCATTGAAAATACCTTATAATATATAGTAGTTTATCATTGAAAATACCTTATAATATAACTTAATATGCAGTGTATCATTGAATATACCTTATGATATAACGTAATTTGTAGTGTATCATTGAAAATACCTTATAATATATCGTAATTTGTAGTGTATCATTGAAAATACCTTATAATATAACGTAATATGCAGTGTATCATTGAAAATACCTTATAATATAACGTAATATGCTGTGTATCATTGAAAATACGTTCCCATATAACGTAATATGCAGTGTATCATTGAAAATACCTTATAATATATAGTAGTTTATCATTGAAAATACCTTATAATATAACGTAATATGCTGTGTATCATTGAAAATACCTTATAATATATAGTAGTTTATCATTGAAAATACCTTATAATATAACGTAATATGCAGTGTATCATTGAAAATACCTTATAATATAACGTAATATGCAGTGTATCATTGAAAATACCTTATAATATATAGTAGTTTATCATTGAAAATACCTTATAATATAACGTAATATGCTGTGTATCATTGAAAATACCTTATAATATATCGTAATTTGTATTGTATCATTGAAAATACCTTATAGTATAACGTAATATGCAGTGCATCATTGAAAATACCTTATAATATAACGTAATATGCAGTGTATCATTGAAAATACCTTATAATATATAGTAGTTTATCATTGAAAATACCTTATAATATAACGTAATATGCTGTGTATCATTGAAAATACCTTATAATATATAGTAGTTTATCATTGAAAATACCTTATAATATAACGCAATATGCAGTGTATCATTGAAAATACCTTATAATATAACGTAATATGCAGTGTATCATTGAAAATACCTTATAATATATAGTAGTTTATCATTGAAAATACCTTATAATATAACGTAATATGCTGTGTATCATTGAAAATACCTTATAATATATCGTAATTTGTATTGTATCATTGAAAATACCTTATAGTATAACGTAATATGCAGTGCATCATTGAAAATACCTTATAATATAACGTAATATGCAGTGTATCATTGAAAATACCTTATAATATAACGTAATATGCAGGGTATCATTGAAAATACCTTATAATATATCGTAATTTGTAGTGTATCAATGAAAATACCTTCTCATATAACGTAATATGCAGTGTATCATTGAAAATACCTTATAATATATAGTAGTTTATCATTGAAAATACCTTACAATATAATGTAATATGCTGTGTATCATTGAAAATACCTTATAATATATCGTAATTTGTATTGTATCATTGAAAATACCTTATAGTATAACGTAATATGCAGTGCATCATTGAAAATACCTTATAATATCACGTAATATGCAGTGTATCATTGAAAATACCTTATAATATAACGTAATATGCAGGGTATCATTGAAAATACCTTATAATATATCGTAATTTGTAGTGTATCAATGAAAATACCTTCTCATATAACGTAATATGCAGTGTATCATTGAAAATACCTTATAATATATCGTAATTTGTAGTGTATCTTTGAAAATACCTTATAATATAACGTAATATGCAGTGTATCATAGAAAATACCTTATAATATATAGCAGTTTATCATTGAAAATACCTTATAATATAACTTAATATGCAGGGTATCATTGAAAATACCTTATAATATATCGTAATTTGTAGTGTATCATTGAAAATACCTTATAATATAACGTAATATGCAGTGTATCATTGAAAATACCTTATAATATAACGTAATATGCAGTGTATCATTGAAAATACCTTCCGATATAACGTAATATGCAGTGTATCATTGAAAATACCTTAGAATATATGGTAATTCTTGTCTATCAATGAAAATACCTTATAATATAACGTAATATGCAGTGTATCATTGAAAATACCTTCCCATATAACGTAATATGCAGTGTATCATTGAAAATACCTTATAATATAACGTAATATGCAGTGTATCATTGAAAATACCTTATAATATAACGTAATATGCAGTGTATCATTGAAAATACCTTATAATATAACGTAATATGCAGTGTATCATTGAAAATACCATATAATATAACGTAATATGCAGTGTATCATTGAAAATACCTTATAATATAACGTAATATGCAGTTTATCATTGAAAATACCTTCCCATATAACGTAATATGCAGTGTATCATTGAAAATACCTTATAATATATCGTAATTTGTAGTGTATCAATGAAAATACCTTCTCATATAACGTAATATGCAGTGTATCATTGAAAATACCTTATAATATATCGTTATTTGTAGTGTATCTTTGAAAATACCTTATAATATAACGTAATATGCAGTGTATCATTGAAAATACCTTATAATATATAGTAGTTTATCATTGAAAATACCTTATAATATAACCTAATATGCAGTGTATCATTGAAAATACCTTATAATATAACGTAATATGCAGTGTATCATTGAAAATACCTTATAATATAACGTAATATGCAGTGTATCATTGAAAATACCTTAGAATACGTACTAGTTTATCATTGAAATACCTTATAATATAACGTAATATGCAGTGTATCATTGAAAATACCTTATAATACGTAGTAGTTTATCATTGAAAATACCTTATAATATATAGTAGTTTATCATTGAAAATACCTTATAATATATAGTAGTTTATCATTGAAAATACCTTATAATATAACGTAATATGCTGTGTATCATTGAAAATACCTTATAATATAACGTAATATGCAGTGTATCATTGAAAATACCTTATAATATAACGTAATATGCAGCGTATCATTGAAAATACCTTAGAATATTTGGTAATTCTTGTCTATCAATGAAAATACCTTATAATATAACGTAATATGCAGTGTATCATTGAAAATACCTTATAATATAACGTAATATGCAGTGTATCATTGAAAATACCTTAGAATACGTAGTAGTTTATCATTGAAAATACCTTATAATATAACGTAATATGCAGTGTATCATTGAAAATACCTTATAATACGTAGTAGTTTATCATTGAAAATACCTTATAATATATAGTAGTTTATCATTGAAAATACCATATAATATAACGTAATATGCAGTGTATCATTGAAAATACCTTATAATATAACGTTATATGCAGTGTATCATTGAAAATACCTTCCCATATAACGTAATATGCAGTGTATCATTGAAAATACCTTATAATATAACGTAATATGCAGTGTATCATTGAAAATACCTTATAATACGTAGTAGTTTATCATTGAAAATACCTTATAATATATAGTAGTTTATCATTGAAAATACCTTATAATATATAGTAGTTTATCATTGAAAATACCTTATAATATATCGTTATTTGTAGTGTATCTTTGAAAATACCTTATAATATAACGTAATATGCAGTGTATCATTGAAAATACCTTATAATATATAGTAGTTTATCATTGAAAATACCTTATAATATAACTTAATATGCAGTGTATCATTGAATATACCTTATGATATAACGTAATTTGTAGTGTATCATTGAAAATACCTTATAATATATAGTAGTTTATCATTGAAAATACCTTATAGTATAACGTAATATGCAGTGTATCATTGAAAATACCTTGTAATATAACGTAATATGCAGTGTATCATTGGAAATACCTTATAATATAACGTAATATGCAGTGTATCATTGAAAATACCTTATAATACGTAGTAGTTTATCATTGAAAATACCTTATAATATAACGTAATATGCAGTGTTTCATTGAAAATACCTTATAATATAACGTAATATGCAGTGTATCATTGAAAATTCCTTATAATATAACGTAATATGCAGCGTATCATTGAAAATACCTTATAATATATCGTTATTTGTATTGTATGTTTGAAAATACCTTATAATATAACGTAATATGCTTTGTATCATTGAAAATACCTTATAATATATAGTAGTTTATCATTGAAAATACCTTATAATATAACGCAATATGCAGTGTATCATTGAAAATACCTTATAATATAACGTAATATGCAGTGTATCATTGAAAATACCTTATAATATATAGTAGTTTATCATTGAAAATACCTTATAATATAACGTAATATGCTGTGTATCATTGAAAAAACCTTATAATATATCGTAATTTGTATTGTATCATTGAAAATACCTTATAGTATAACGTAATATGCAGTGCATCATTGAAAATACCTTATAATATAACGTAATATGCAGTGTATCATTGAAAATACCTTATAATATATAGTAGTTTATCATTGAAAATACCTTATAATATAACGTAATATGCTGTGTATCATTGAAAATACCTTATAATATATAGTAGTTTATCATTGAAAATACCTTATAATATAACGCAATATGCAGTGTATCATTGAAAATACCTTATAATATAACGTAATATGCAGTGTATCATTGAAAATACCTTATAATATATAGTAGTTTATCATTGAAAATACCTTATAATATAACGTAATATGCTGTGTATCATTGAAAATACCTTATAATATATCGTAATTTGTATTGTATCATTGAAAATACCTTATAGTATAACGTAATATGCAGTGCATCATTGAAAATACCTTATAATATAACGTAATATGCAGTGTATCATTGAAAATACCTTATAATATAACGTAATATGCAGGGTATCATTGAAAATACCTTATAATATATCGTAATTTGTAGTGTATCAATGAAAATACCTTCTCATATAACGTAATATGCAGTGTATCATTGAAAATACCTTATAATATATAGTAGTTTATCATTGAAAATACCTTACAATATAATGTAATATGCTGTGTATCATTGAAAATACCTTATAATATATCGTAATTTGTATTGTATCATTGAAAATACCTTATAGTATAACGTAATATGCAGTGCATCATTGAAAATACCTTATAATATCACGTAATATGCAGTGTATCATTGAAAATACCTTATAATATAACGTAATATGCAGGGTATCATTGAAAATACCTTATAATATATCGTAATTTGTAGTGTATCAATGAAAATACCTTCTCATATAACGTAATATGCAGTGTATCATTGAAAATACCTTATAATATATCGTAATTTGTAGTGTATCTTTGAAAATACCTTATAATATAACGTAATATGCAGTGTATCATAGAAAATACCTTATAATATATAGCAGTTTATCATTGAAAATACCTTATAATATAACTTAATATGCAGGGTATCATTGAAAATACCTTATAATATATCGTAATTTGTAGTGTATCATTGAAAATACCTTATAATATAACGTAATATGCAGTGTATCATTGAAAATACCTTATAATATAACGTAACATGCAGGATATCATTGAAAATACCTTATAATATATAGTAGTTTATCATTGAAAATACCTTATAGTATAACGTAATATGCAGTGTATCATTGAAAATACCTTGTAATATAACGTAATATGCAGTGTATCATTGGAAATACCTTATAATATAACGTAATATGCAGTGTATCATTGAAAATACCTTATAATACGTAGTAGTTTATCATTGAAAATACCTTATAATATAACGTAATATGCAGTGTATCATTGAAAATACCTTATAATATATCGTAATTTGTAGTGTATCAATGAAAATACCTTCTCATATAACGTAATATGCAGTGTATCATTGAAAATACCTTAAAATATAACGTAATATGCAGTGTATCATTGAAAATACCTTCCCATATAACGTAATATGCAGTGTATCATTGAAAATACCTTATAATATATAGTAGTTTATCATTGAAAATACCTTATAATATAACGTAATATGCTGTGTATCATTGAAAATACCTTATAATATATAGTAGTTTATCATTGAAAATACCTTATAATATAACGCAATATGCAGTGTATCATTGAAAATACCTTATAATATAACGTAATATGCAGTGTATCATTGAAAATACCTTATAATATATCGTAATTTGTAGTGTATCATTGAAAATACCTTATAATATAACGTAATATGCAGTGTATCATTGAAAATACCTTATAATATAACGTAATATGCTGTGTATCATTGAAAATACCTTCCCATATAACGTAATATGCAGTGTATCATTGAAAATACCTTATAATATATAGTAGTTTATCATTGAAAATACCTTATAATATAACGTAATATGCTGTGTATCATTGAAAATACCTTATAATATATAGTAGTTTATCATTGAAAATACCTTATAATATAACGCAATATGCAGTGTATCATTGAAAATACCTTATAATATAACGTAATATGCAGTGTATCATTGAAAATACCTTATAATATATAGTAGTTTATCATTGAAAATACCTTATAATATAACGTAATATGCTGTGTATCATTGAAAAAACCTTATAATATATCGTAATTTGTATTGTATCATTGAAAATACCTTATAGTATAACGTAATATGCAGTGTATCATTGAAAATACCTTATAATATAACGTAATATGCAGTGTATCATTGAAAATACCTTATAATATATAGTAGTTTATCATTGAAAATACCTTATAATATAACGTAATATGCTGTGTATCATTGAAAATACCTTATAATATATAGTAGTTTATCATTGAAAATACCTTATAATATAACGTAATATGCAGTGTATCATTGAAAATACCTTATAATATAACGTAATATGCAGTGTATCATTGAAAATACCTTATAATATATAGTAGTTTATCATTGAAAATACCTTATAATATAACGTAATATGCTGTGTATCATTGAAAATACCTTATAATATATCGTAATTTGTATTGTATCATTGAAAATACCTTATAGTATAACGTAATATGCAGTGCATCATTGAAAATACCTTATAATATAACGTAATATGCAGTGTATCATTGAAAATACCTTATAATATAACGTAATATGCAGGGTATCATTGAAAATACCTTATAATATATCGTAATTTGTAGTGTATCAATGAAAATACCTTCTCATATAACGTAATATGCAGTGTATCATTGAAAATACCTTATAATATATAGTAGTTTATCATTGAAAATACCTTACAATATAATGTAATATGCTGTGTATCATTGAAAATACCTTATAATATATCGTAATTTGTATTGTATCATTGAAAATACCTTATAGTATAACGTAATATGCAGTGCATCATTGAAAATACCTTATAATATCACGTAATATGCAGTGTATCATTGAAAATACCTTATAATATAACGTAATATGCAGGGTATCATTGAAAATACCTTATAATATATCGTAATTTGTAGTGTATCAATGAAAATACCTTCTCATATAACGTAATATGCAGTGTATCATTGAAAATACCTTATAATATATCGTAATTTGTAGTGTATCATTGAAAATACCTTATAATATAACGTAATATGCAGTGTATCATTGAAAATACCTTATAATATAACGTAATATGCTGTGTATCATTGAAAATACCTTCCCATATAACGTAATATGCAGTGTATCATTGAAAATACCTTATAATATATAGTAGTTTATCATTGAAAATACCTTATAATATAACGTAATATGCTGTGTATCATTGAAAATACCTTATAATATATAGTAGTTTATCATTGAAAATACCTTATAATATAACGCAATATGCAGTGTATCATTGAAAATACCTTATAATATAACGTAATATGCAGTGTATCATTGAAAATACCTTATAATATATAGTAGTTTATCATTGAAAATACCTTATAATATAACGTAATATGCTGTGTATCATTGAAAAAACCTTATAATATATCGTAATTTGTATTGTATCATTGAAAATACCTTATAGTATAACGTAATATGCAGTGCATCATTGAAAATACCTTATAATATAACGTAATATGCAGTGTATCATTGAAAATACCTTATAATATATAGTAGTTTATCATTGAAAATACCTTATAATATAACGTAATATGCTGTGTATCATTGAAAATACCTTATAATATATAGTAGTTTATCATTGAAAATACCTTATAATATAACGCAATATGCAGTGTATCATTGAAAATACCTTATAATATAACGTAATATGCAGTGTATCATTGAAAATACCTTATAATATAACGTAATATGCTGTGTATCATTGAAAATACCTTATAATATATCGTAATTTGTATTGTATCATTGAAAATACCTTATAGTATAACGTAATATGCAGTGCATCATTGAAAATACCTTATAATTTAACGTAATATGCAGTGTATCATTGAAAATACCTTATAATATAACGTAATATGCTGTGTATCATTGAAAATACCTTATAATATATCGTAATTTGTATTGTATCATTGAAAATACCTTATAGTATAACGTAATATGCAGTGCATCATTGAAAATACCTTATAGTATAACGTAATATGCAGTGCATCATTGAAAATACCTTATAATATAACGTAATATGCAGGGTATCATTGAAAATACCTTATAATATATCGTAATTTGTAGTGTATCAATGAAAATACCTTCTCATATAACGTAATATGCAGTGTATCATTGAAAATACCTTATAATATATCGTAATTTGTAGTGTATCTTTGAAAATACCTTATAATATAACGTAATATGCAGTGTATCATAGAAAATACCTTATAATATATAGCAGTTTATCATTGAAAATACCTTATAATATAACTTAATATGCAGGGTATCATTGAAAATACCTTATAATATATCGTAATTTGTAGTGTATCATTGAAAATACCTTATAATATAACGTAATATGCAGTGTATCATTGAAAATACCTTATAATATAACGTAATATGCAGGATATCATTGAAAATACCTTATAATATATAGTAGTTTATCATTGAAAATACCTTATAGTATAACGTAATATGCAGTGTATCATTGAAAATACCTTGTAATATAACGTAATATGCAGTGTATCATTGGAAATACCTTATAATATAACGTAATATGCAGTGTATCATTGAAAATACCTTATAATACGTAGTAGTTTATCATTGAAAATACCTTATAATATAACGTAATATGCAGTGTATCATTGAAAATACCTTATAATATATCGTAATTTGTAGTGTATCAATGAAAATACCTTCTCATATAACGTAATATGCAGTGTATCATTGAAAATACCTTAAAATATAACGTAATATGCAGTGTATCATTGAAAATACCTTCCCATATAACGTAATATGCAGTGTATCACTGAAAATACCTTATAATATATCGTAATTTGTAGTGTATCAATGAAAATACCTTCTCATATAACGTAATATGCAGTGTATCATTGAAAATACCTTATAATATATCGTAATTTGTAGTGTATCATTGAAAATACCTTATAATATAACGTAATATGCAGTGTATCATTGAAAATACCTTATAATATAACGTAATATGCTGTGTATCATTGAAAATACCTTCCCATATAACGTAATATGCAGTGTATCATTGAAAATACCTTATAATATATAGTAGTTTATCATTGAAAATACCTTATAATATAACGTAATATGCTGTGTATCATTGAAAATACCTTATAATATATAGTAGTTTATCATTGAAAATACCTTATAATATAACGCAATATGCAGTGTATCATTGAAAATACCTTATAATATAACGTAATATGCAGTGTATCATTGAAAATACCTTATAATATATAGTAGTTTATCATTGAAAATACCTTATAATATAACGTAATATGCTGTGTATCATTGAAAAAACCTTATAATATATCGTAATTTGTATTGTATCATTGAAAATACCTTATAGTATAACGTAATATGCAGTGCATCATTGAAAATACCTTATAATATAACGTAATATGCAGTGTATCATTGAAAATACCTTATAATATATAGTAGTTTATCATTGAAAATACCTTATAATATAACGTAATATGCTGTGTATCATTGAAAATACCTTATAATATATAGTAGTTTATCATTGAAAATACCTTATAATATAACGCAATATGCAGTGTATCAATGAAAATACCTTCTCATATAACGTAATATGCAGTGTATCATTGAAAATACCTTAAAATATAACGTAATATGCAGTGTATCATTGAAAATACCTTCCCATATAACGTAATATGCAGTGTATCACTGAAAATACCTTATAATATATCGTAATTTGTAGTGTATCAATGAAAATACCTTCTCATATAACGTAATATGCAGTGTATCATTGAAAATACCTTATAATATATCGTAATTTGTAGTGTATCATTGAAAATACCTTATAATATAACGTAATATGCAGTGTATCATTGAAAATACCTTATAATATAACGTAATATGCTGTGTATCATTGAAAATACCTTCCCATATAACGTAATATGCAGTGTATCATTGAAAATACCTTATAATATATAGTAGTTTATCATTGAAAATACCTTATAATATAACGCAATATGCAGTGTATCATTGAAAATACCTTATAATATAACGTAATATGCAGTGTATCATTGAAAATACCTTATAATATATAGTAGTTTATCATTGAAAATACCTTATAATATAACGTAATATGCTGTGTATCATTGAAAAAACCTTATAATATATCGTAATTTGTATTGTATCATTGAAAATACCTTATAGTATAACGTAATATGCAGTGCATCATTGAAAATACCTTATAATATAACGTAATATGCAGTGTATCATTGAAAATACCTTATAATATATAGTAGTTTATCATTGAAAATACCTTATAATATAACGTAATATGCTGTGTATCATTGAAAATACCTTATAATATATAGTAGTTTATCATTGAAAATACCTTATAATATAACGCAATATGCAGTCTATCATTGAAAATACCTTATAATATAACGTAATATGCAGTGTATCATTGAAAATACCTTATAATATATAGTAGTTTATCATTGAAAATACCTTATAATATAACGTAATATGCTGTGTATCATTGAAAATACCTTATAATATATCGTAATTTGTATTGTATCATTGAAAATACCTTATAGTATAACGTAATATGCAGTGCATCATTGAAAATACCTTATAATATAACGTAATATGCAGTGTATCATTGAAAATACCTTATAATATAACGTAATATGCAGGGTATCATTGAAAATACCTTATAATATATCGTAATTTGTAGTGTATCAATGAAAATACCTTCTCATATAACGTTATATGCAGTGTATCATTGAAAATACCTTATAATATATAGTAGTTTATCATTGAAAATACCTTACAATATAATGTAATATGCTGTGTATCATTGAAAATACCTTATAATATATCGTAATTTGTATTGTATCATTGAAAATACCTTATAGTATAACGTAATATGCAGTGCATCATTGAAAATACCTTATAATATAACGTAATATGCAGTGTATCATAGAAAATACCTTATAATATATAGCAGTTTATCATTGAAAATACCTTATAATATAACTTAATATGCAGGGTATCATTGAAAATACCTTATAATATATCGTAATTTGTAGTGTATCATTGAAAATACCTTATAATATAACGTAATATGCAGTGTATCATTGAAAATACCTTATAATATAACGTAATATGCAGGATATCATTGAAAATACCTTATAATATATCGTAATTTGTAGTGAATCAATGAAAATACCTTCTCATATAACGTAATATGCAGTGTATCATTGAAAATACCTTATAATATAACGTAATATGCAGTGTATCATTGAAAATACCTTCCCATATAACGTAATATGCAATGTATCATTGAAAATACCTTATAATATAACGTAATATGCAGTGTATCATTGAAAATACCTTATAATATAACGTAATATGCAGTGTATCATTGAAAATACCTTATAATATAACGTAATATGCAGTTTATCATTGAAAATACCTTCCCATATAACGTAATATGCAGTGTATCATTGAAAATACCTTATAATATATAGTAATTTCTAGTGTATCAATGAAAATACCTTCTCATATAACGTAATATGCAGTGTATCATTGAAAATACCTTAGAATATATGGTAATTCTTGTCTATCAATGAAAATACCTTATAATATAACGTAATATGCAGTGTATCATTGAAAATACCTTCCCATATAACGTAATATGCAGTGTATCATTGAAAATACCTTATAATATAACGTAATATGCAGTGTATCATTGAAAATACCTTATAATATAACGTAATATGCAGTGTATCATTGAAAATACCTTATAATATAACGTAATATGCAGTGTATCATTGAAAATACCTTATAATATAACGTAATATGCAGTGTATCATTGAAAATACCTTATAATATAACGTAATATGCAGTGTATCATTGAAAATACCTTATAATATAACGTAATATGCAGTGTATCATTGAAAATACCTTAGAATACGTAGTAGTTTATCATTGAAAATACCTTAGAATACGTAGTAGTTTATCATTGAAAATACCTTATAATATAACGTAATATGCAGTGTATCATTGAAAATACCTTATAATACGTAGTAGTTTATCATTGAAAATACCTTATAATATAACGTAATATGCAGTGTATCATTGAAAATACCTTATAATACGTAGTAGTTTATCATTGAAAATACCTTATAATATATAGTAGTTTATCATTGAAAATACCTTATAATATATAGTAGTTTATCATTGAAAATACCTTATAATATATCGTTATTTGTAGTGTATCTTTGAAATAACCTTATAATATAACGTAATATGCAGTGTATCATTGAAAATACCTTATAATATATAGTAGTTTATCATTGAAAATACCTTATAATATAACTTAATATGCAGTGTATCATTGAATATACCTTATGATATAACGTAATTTGTAGTGTATCATTGAAAATACCTTATAATATATAGTAGTTTATCATTGAAAATACCTTATAGTATAACGTAATATGCAGTGTATCATTGAAAATACCTTGTAATATAACGTAATATGCAGTGTATCATTGGAAATACCTTATAATATAACGTAATATGCAGTGTATCATTGAAAATACCTTATAATATAACGTAATATGCAGTGTATCATTGAAAATACCTTATAATATAACGTAATATGCAGTTTATCATTGAAAATACCTTCCCATATAACGTAATATGCAGTGTATCATTGAAAATACCTTATAATATATAGTAATTTCTAGTGTATCAATGAAAATACCTTCTCATATAACGTAATATGCAGTGTATCATTGAAAATACCTTATAATATATAGTAGTTTATCATTGAAAATACCTTATAATATAACTTAATATGCAGTGTATCATTGAATATACCTTATGATATAACGTAATTTGTAGTGTATCATTGAAAATACCTTATAATATATAGTAGTTTATCATTGAAAATACCTTATAGTATAACGTAATATGCAGTGTATCATTGAAAATACCTTGTAATATAACGTAATATGCAGTGTATCATTGGAAATACCTTATAATATAACGTAATATGCAGTGTATCATTGAAAATACCTTATAATATAACGTAATATGCAGTGTATCATTGAAAATACCTTATAATATAACGTAATATGCAGTTTATCATTGAAAATACCTTCCCATATAACGTAATATGCAGTGTATCATTGAAAATACCTTATAATATATAGTAATTTCTAGTGTATCAATGAAAATACCTTCTCATATAACGTAATATGCAGTGTATCATTGAAAATACCTTAGAATATATGGTAATTCTTGTCTATCAATGAAAAATACCTTATAATATAACGTAATATGCAGTGTATCATTGAAAATACCTTCCCATATAACGTAATATGCAGTGTATCATTGAAAATACCTTATAATATAACGTAATATGCAGTGTATCATTGAAAATACCTTATAATATAACGTAATATGCAGTGTATCATTGAAAATACCTTATAATATAACGTAATATGCAGTGTATCATTGAAAATACCTTATAATATAACGTAATATGCAGTGTATCATTGAAAATACCATATAATATAACGTAATATGCAGTGTATCATTGAAAATACCTTATAATATAACGTAATATGCAGTTTATCATTGAAAATACCTTCCCATATAACGTAATATGCAGTGTATCATTGAAAATACCTTATAATATAACGTAATATGCAGTGTATCATTGAAAATACTTTATAATATAACGTAATATGCTGTGTATCATTGAAAATACCTTATAATATAACGTAATATGCTGTGTATCATTGAAAATACCTTATAATATAACGTAATATGCAGTTTATCATTGAAAATACCTTCCCATATAACGTAATATGCAGTGTATCATTGAAAATACCTTATAATATAACGTAATATGCAGTGTATCATTGAAAATACTTTATAATATAACGTAATATGCTGTGTATCATTGAAAATACCTTATAATATAACGTAATATGCAGTGTATCATTGAAAATACCTTATAATATAACGTAATATGCAGTGTATCATTGAAAATACCTTATAATATAACGTAATATGCAGTGTATCATTGAAAATACCTTATAATATAACGTAATATGCAGTGTATCATTGAAAATACCTTATAATATATAGTAGTTTATCATTGAAAATACCTTATAATATAACTTAATATGCAGTGTATCATTGAATATACCTTATGATATAACGTAATTTGTAGTGTATCATTGAAAATACCTTATAATATATAGTAGTTTATCATTGAAAATACCTTATAATATAACGTAATATGCAGTGTATCATTGAAAATACCTTATAATATAACGTAATATGCAGTGTATCATTGAAAATACCTTAGAATACGTAGTAGTTTATCATTGACAATACCTTATAATATAACGTAATATGCAGTGTATCATTGAAAATACCTTAGAATACGTACTATTTTATCATTGAAAATACCTTATAATATAACGTAATATGCAGTGTATCATTGAAAATACCTTATAATACGTAGTAGTTTATCATTGAAAATACCTTATAATATATAGTAGTTTATCATTGAAAATACCTTATAATATATAGTAGTTTATCATTGAAAATACCTTATAATATAACGTAATATGCAGTGTATCATTGAAAATACCTTATACTATAACGTAGTATGCAGTGTATAATTGAAAATACCTTATAATATAACGTAATATGCAGTGTATCATTGAAAATACCTGAGAATACGTACTAGTTTATCATTGAAAATACCTTATAATATAACGTAATATGCAGTGTATCATTGAAAATACCTTATAATACGTAGTAGTTTATCATTGAAAATACCTTATAATATATAGTAGTTTATCATTGAAAATACCTTATAATATATAGTAGTTTATCATTGAAAATACCTTATAATATAACGTAATATGCTGTGTATCATTGAAAATACCATATAATATAACGTAATATGCAGTGTATCATTGAAAATACCTTCCCATATAACGTAATATGCAGTGTATCATTGAAAATACTTTATAATATAACGTAATATGCAGTGTATCATTGAAAATACCTTATAATACGTAGTAGTATATCATTGAAAATACCTTATAATATATAGTAGTTTATCATTGAAAATACCTTATAATATATAGTAGTTTATCATTGAAAATACCTTATAATATAACGTAATATGCTGTGTATCATTGAAAATACCTTATAATACAACGTAATATGCAGTGTATCATTGAAAATACCTTCCCATATAACGTAATATGCAGTGTATCATTGAAAATACCTTAGAATATATGGTAATTCTTGTCTATCAATGAAAATACCTTATAATATAACGTAATATGCAGTGTATCATTGAAAATACCTTCCCATATAACGTAATATGCAGTGTATCATTGAAAATACCTTATAATATAACGTAATATGCAGTGTATCATTGAAAATACCTTAGAATACGTAGTAGTTTATCATTGACAATACCTTATAATATAACGTAATATGCAGTGTATCATTGAAAATACCTTGTAATATAACGTAATATGCAGTGTATCATTGGAAATACCTTATAATATAACGTAATATGCAGTGTATCATTGAAAATACCTTATAATACGTAGTAGTTTATCATTGAAAATACCTTATAATATAACGTAATATGCAGTGTATCATTGAAAATACCTTATAATACGTAGTAGTTTATCATTGAAAATACCTTATAATATAACGTAATATGCAGTGTATCATTGAAAATACCTTATAATATATAGTAGTTTATCATTGAAAATACCTTATAATATAATGTAATATGCAGTGTATCATTGAAAATACCTTATAATATAACGTAATATGCAGTGTATCATTGAAAATACCTTCCCATATAACGTAATATGCAGTGTATCATTGAAAATACCTTAGAATATATGGTAATTCTTGTCTATCAATGAAAATACCTTATAATATAACGTAATATGCAGTGTATCATTGAAAATACCTTCCCATATAACGTAATATGCAGTGTATCATTGAAAATACCTTATAATATAACGTAATATGCAGTCTATCATTGAAAATACCTTATAATATAACGTAATATGCAGTGTATCATTGAAAATACCTTATAATATAACGTAATATGCAGTGTATCATTGAAAATACCTTCCCATATAACGTAATATGCAGTGTATCATTGAAAATACCTTAGAATATATGGTAATTCTTGTCTATCAATGAAAATACCTTATAATATAACGTAATATGCAGTGTATCATTGAAAATACCTTCCCATATAACGTAATATGCAGTGTATCATTGAAAATACCTTATAATATAACGTAATATGCAGTGTATCATTGAAAATACCTTATAATATAACGTAATATGCAGTGTATCATTGAAAATACCTTATAATATATCGTAATTTGTAGTGTATCATTGAAAATACCTTATAGTATAACGTAATATGCAGTGCATCATTGAAAATACCTTTTAATATAACGTAATATGCAGTGTATCATTGAAAATACCTTATAATATAACGTAATATGCAGTGTATCATTGAAAATACCTTATAATATAACGTAATATGCAGTGTATCATTGAAAATACCTTATAATATAACGTAATATGCAGTGTATCATTGAAAATACCTTATAATATAACGTAATATGCAGTGTATCATTGAAAATACCTTATAATATAACGTAATATGCAGTGTATCATTGAAAATACCTTCCCATATAACGTAATATGCAGTGTATCATTGAAAATACCTTAGAATATATGGTAATTCTTGTCTATCAATGAAAATACCTTATAATATAACGTAATATGCAGTGTATCATTGAAAATACCTTCCCATATAACGTAATATGCAGTGTATCATTGAAAATACCTTATAATATAACGTAATATGCAGTCTATCATTGAAAATACCTTATAATATAACGTAATATGCAGTGTATCATTGAAAATACCTTATAATATAACGTAATATGCAGTGTATCATTGAAAATACCTTCCCATATAACGTAATATGCAGTGTATCATTGAAAATACCTTAGAATATATGGTAATTCTTGTCTATCAATGAAAATACCTTATAATATAACGTAATATGCAGTGTATCATTGAAAATACCTTCCCATATAACGTAATATGCAGTGTATCATTGAAAATACCTTATAATATAACGTAATATGCAGTGTATCATTGAAAATACCTTATAATATAACGTAATATGCAGTGTATCATTGAAAATACCTTATAATATATCGTAATTTGTAGTGTATCATTGAAAATACCTTATAGTATAACGTAATATGCAGTGCATCATTGAAAATACCTTTTAATATAACGTAATATGCAGTGTATCATTGAAAATACCTTATAATATAACTTAATATGCAGTGTATCATTGAAAATACCTTATGATATACCGTAATATGCAGTGTATCATTGAAAATACCTTATAATATAACGTAATATGCAGTGTATCATTGAAAATACCTTATAATATAACGTAATATGCAGTGTATCATTGAAAATACCTTATAATATAACGTAATATGCAGTGTATCATTGAAAATACCTTATAATATAACGTAATATGCAGTGTATCATTGAAAATACCTTATAATATAACGTAATATGCAGTGTATCATTGAAAATACCTTATAATATAACGTAATATGCAGTGTATCATTGAAAATACCATATAATATAACGTAATATGCAGTGTATCATTGAAAATACCTTATAATATAACGTAATATGCAGTTTATCATTGAAAATACCTTCCCATATAACGTAATATGCAGTGTATCATTGAAAATACCTTATAATATAACGTAATATGCAGTGTATCATTGAAAATACTTTATAATATAACGTAATATGCTGTGTATCATTGAAAATACCTTATAATATAACGTAATTTGCTGTGTATCATTGAAAATACCTTATAATATAACGTAATATGCAGTTTATCATTGAAAATACCTTCCCATATAACGTAATATGCAGTGTATCATTGAAAATACCTTATAATATAACGTAATATGCAGTGTATCATTGAAAATACTTTATAATATAACGTAATATGCTGTGTATCATTGAAAATACCTTATAATATAACGTAATATGCAGTGTATCATTGAAAATACCTTATAATATAACGTAATATGCAGTGTATCATTGAAAATACCTTATAATATAACGTAATATGCAGTGTATCATTGAAAATACCTTATAATATAACGTAATATGCAGTGTATCATTGAAAATACCTTATAATATATAGTAGTTTATCATTGAAAATACCTTATAATATAACTTAATATGCAGTGTATCATTGAATATACCTTATGATATAACGTAATTTGTAGTGTATCATTGAAAATACCTTATAATATATAGTAGTTTATCATTGAAAATACCTTATAATATAACGTAATATGCAGTGTATCATTGAAAATACCTTATAATATAACGTAATATGCAGTGTATCATTGAAAATACCTTAGAATACGTAGTAGTTTATCATTGACAATACCTTATAATATAACGTAATATGCAGTGTATCATTGAAAATACCTTAGAATACGTACTATTTTATCATTGAAAATACCTTATAATATAACGTAATATGCAGTGTATCATTGAAAATACCTTATAATACGTAGTAGTTTATCATTGAAAATACCTTATAATATATAGTAGTTTATCATTGAAAATACCTTATAATATATAGTAGTTTATCATTGAAAATACCTTATAATATAACGTAATATGCAGTGTATCATTGAAAATACCTTATACTATAACGTAGTATGCAGTGTATAATTGAAAATACCTTATAATATAACGTAATATGCAGTGTATCATTGAAAATACCTGAGAATACGTACTAGTTTATCATTGAAAATACCTTATAATATAACGTAATATGCAGTGTATCATTGAAAATACCTTATAATACGTAGTAGTTTATCATTGAAAATACCTTATAATATATAGTAGTTTATCATTGAAAATACCTTATAATATATAGTAGTTTATCATTGAAAATACCTTATAATATAACGTAATATGCTGTGTATCATTGAAAATACCATATAATATAACGTAATATGCAGTGTATCATTGAAAATACCTTCCCATATAACGTAATATGCAGTGTATCATTGAAAATACTTTATAATATAACGTAATATGCAGTGTATCATTGAAAATACCTTATAATACGTAGTAGTATATCATTGAAAATACCTTATAATATATAGTAGTTTATCATTGAAAATACCTTATAATATATAGTAGTTTATCATTGAAAATACCTTATAATATAACGTAATATGCTGTGTATCATTGAAAATACCTTATAATACAACGTAATATGCAGTGTATCATTGAAAATACCTTCCCATATAACGTAATATGCAGTGTATCATTGAAAATACCTTAGAATATATGGTAATTCTTGTCTATCAATGAAAATACCTTATAATATAACGTAATATGCAGTGTATCATTGAAAATACCTTCCCATATAACGTAATATGCAGTGTATCATTGAAAATACCTTATAATATAACGTAATATGCAGTGTATCATTGAAAATACCTTATAATATTACGTAATATGCAGTGTATCATTGAAAATACCTTATAATATAACGTAATATGCAGTGTATCATTGAAAATACCATATAATATAACGTAATATGCAGTGTATCATTGAAAATACCTTATAATATAACGTAATATGCAGTTTATCATTGAAAATACCTTCCCATATAACGTAATATGCAGTGTATCATTGAAAATACCTTATAATATAACGTAATATGCAGTGTATCATTGAAAATACTTTATAATATAACGTAATATGCTGTGTATCATTGAAAATACCTTATAATATAACGTAATATGCTGTGTATCATTGAAAATACCTTATAATATAACGTAATATGCAGTTTATCATTGAAAATACCTTCCCATATAACGTAATATGCAGTGTATCATTGAAAATACCTTATAATATAACGTAATATGCAGTGTATCATTGAAAATACTTTATAATATAACGTAATATGCTGTGTATCATTGAAAATACCTTATAATATAACGTAATATGCAGTGTATCATTGAAAATACCTTATAATATAACGTAATATGCAGTGTATCATTGAAAATACCTTATAATATAACGTAATATGCAGTGTATCATTGAAAATACCTTATAATATAACGTAATATGCAGTGTATCATTAAAAATACCTTATAATATATAGTAGTTTATCATTGAAAATACCTTATAATATAACTTAATATGCAGTGTATCATTGAATATACCTTATGATATAACGTAATTTGTAGTGTATCATTGAAAATACCTTATAATATATAGTAGTTTATCATTGAAAATACCTTATAATATAACGTAATATGCAGTGTATCATTGAAAATACCTTATAATATAACGTAATATGCAGTGTATCATTGAAAATACCTTAGAATACGTAGTAGTTTATCATTGACAATACCTTATAATATAACGTAATATGCAGTGTATCATTGAAAATACCTTGTAATATAACGTAATATGCAGTGTATCATTGGAAATACCTTATAATATAACGTAATATGCAGTGTATCATTGAAAATACCTTATAATACGTAGTAGTTTATCATTGAAAATACCTTATAATATAACGTAATATGCAGTGTATCATTGAAAATACCTTATAATACGTAGTAGTTTATCATTGAAAATACCTTATAATATAACGTAATATGCAGTGTATCATTGAAAATACCTTATAATATATAGTAGTTTATCATTGAAAATACCTTATAATATAATGTAATATGCAGTGTATCATTGAAAATACCTTATAATATAACGTAATATGCAGTGTATCATTGAAAATACCTTCCCATATAACGTAATATGCAGTGTATCATTGAAAATACCTTAGAATATATGGTAATTCTTGTCTATCAATGAAAATACCTTATAATATAACGTAATATGCAGTGTATCATTGAAAATACCTTCCCATATAACGTAATATGCAGTGTATCATTGAAAATACCTTATAATATAACGTAATATGCAGTCTATCATTGAAAATACCTTATAATATAACGTAATATGCAGTGTATCATTGAAAATACCTTATAATATAACGTAATATGCAGTGTATCATTGAAAATACCTTCCCATATAACGTAATATGCAGTGTATCATTGAAAATACCTTAGAATATATGGTAATTCTTGTCTATCAATGAAAATACCTTATAATATAACGTAATATGCAGTGTATCATTGAAAATACCTTCCCATATAACGTAATATGCAGTGTATCATTGAAAATACCTTATAATATAACGTAATATGCAGTGTATCATTGAAAATACCTTATAATATAACGTAATATGCAGTGTATCATTGAAAATACCTTATAATATATCGTAATTTGTAGTGTATCATTGAAAATACCTTATAGTATAACGTAATATGCAGTGCATCATTGAAAATACCTTATAATATAACGTAATATGCAGTGTATCATTGAAAATACCTTATAATATAACTTAATATGCAGTGTATCATTGAAAATACCTTATGATATACCGTAATATGCAGTGTATCATTGAAAATACCTTATAATATAACGTAATATGCAGTGTATCATTGAAAATACCTTATAATATAACGTAATATGCAGTGTATCATTGAAAATACCTTATAATATAACGTAATATGCAGTGTATCATTGAAAATACCTTATAATATAACGTAATATGCAGTGTATCATTGAAAATACCTTATAATACGTAGTAGTTTATCATTGAAAATACCTTATAATATAACGTAATATGCAGTGTATCATTGAAAATACCTTATAATACGTAGTAGTTTATCATTGAAAATACCTTATAATATAACGTAATATGCAGTGTATCATTGAAAATACCTTATAATATATAGTAGTTTATCATTGAAAATACCTTATAATATAATGTAATATGCAGTGTATCATTGAAAATACCTTATAATATAACGTAATATGCAGTGTATCATTGAAAATACCTTCCCATATAACGTAATATGCAGTGTATCATTGAAAATACCTTAGAATATATGGTAATTCTAGTCTATCAATGAAAATACCTTATAATATAACGTAATATGCAGTGTATCATTGAAAATACCTTCCCATATAACGTAATATGCAGTGTATCATTGAAAATACCTTCCCATATAACGTAATATGCTGTGTATCATTGAAAATACCTTATAATACAACGTAATATGCAGTGTATCATTGAAAATACCTTCCCATATAACGTAATATGCAGTGTATCATTGAAAATACCTTAGAATATATGGTAATTCTTGTCTATCAATGAAAATACCTTATAATATAACGTAATATGCAGTGTATCATTGAAAATACCTTCCCATATAACGTAATATGCAGTGTATCATTGAAAATACCTTATAATATAACGTAATATGCAGTGTATCATTGAAAATACCTTATAATATAACGTAATATGCAGTGTATCATTGAAAATACCTTATAATATAACGTAATATGCAGTGTATCATTGAAAATACCATATAATATAACGTAATATGCAGTGTATCATTGAAAATACCTTATAATATAACGTAATATGCAGTTTATCATTGAAAATACCTTCCCATATAACGTAATATGCAGTGTATCATTGAAAATACCTTATAATATAACGTAATATGCAGTGTATCATTGAAAATACTTTATAATATAACGTAATATGCTGTGTATCATTGAAAATACCTTATAATATAACGTAATATGCTGTGTATCATTGAAAATACCTTATAATATAACGTAATATGCAGTTTATCATTGAAAATACCTTCCCATATAACGTAATATGCAGTGTATCATTGAAAATACCTTATAATATAACGTAATATGCAGTGTATCATTGAAAATACTTTATAATATAACGTAATATGCTGTGTATCATTGAAAATACCTTATAATATAACGTAATATGCAGTGTATCATTGAAAATACCTTATAATATAACGTAATATGCAGTGTATCATTGAAAATACCTTCCCATATAACGTAATATGCAGTGTATCATTGAAAATACCTTAGAATATATGGTAATTCTTGTCTATCAATGAAAATACCTTATAATATAACGTAATATGCAGTGTATCATTGAAAATACCTTCCCATATAACGTAATATGCAGTGTATCATTGAAAATACCTTCCCATATAACGTAATATGCTGTGTATCATTGAAAATACCTTATAATACAACGTAATATGCAGTGTATCATTGAAAATACCTTCCCATATAACGTAATATGCAGTGTATCATTGAAAATACCTTAGAATATATGGTAATTCTTGTCTATCAATGAAAATACCTTATAATATAACGTAATATGCAGTGTATCATTGAAAATACCTTCCCATATAACGTAATATGCAGTGTATCATTGAAAATACCTTATAATATAACGTAATATGCAGTGTATCATTGAAAATACCTTATAATATAACGTAATATGCAGTGTATCATTGAAAATACCTTATAATATAACGTAATATGCAGTGTATCATTGAAAATACCATATAATATAACGTAATATGCAGTGTATCATTGAAAATACCTTATAATATAACGTAATATGCAGTTTATCATTGAAAATACCTTCCCATATAACGTAATATGCAGTGTATCATTGAAAATACCTTATAATATAACGTAATATGCAGTGTATCATTGAAAATACTTTATAATATAACGTAATATGCTGTGTATCATTGAAAATACCTTATAATATAACGTAATATGCTGTGTATCATTGAAAATACCTTATAATATAACGTAATATGCAGTTTATCATTGAAAATACCTTCCCATATAACGTAATATGCAGTGTATCATTGAAAATACCTTATAATATAACGTAATATGCAGTGTATCATTGAAAATACTTTATAATATAACGTAATATGCTGTGTATCATTGAAAATACCTTATAATATAACGTAATATGCAGTGTATCATTGAAAATACCTTATAATATAACGTAATATGCAGTGTATCATTGAAAATACCTTATAATATAACGTAATATGCAGTGTATCATTGAAAATACCTTATAATATAACGTAATATGCAGTGTATCATTAAAAATACCTTATAATATATAGTAGTTTATCATTGAAAATACCTTATAATATAACGTAATATGCAGTGTATCATTGAATATACCTTATGATATAACGTAATTTGTAGTGTATCATTGAAAATACCTTATAATATATAGTAGTTTATCATTGAAAATACCTTATAATATAACGTAATATGCAGTGTATCATTGAAAATACCTTATAATATAACGTAATATGCAGTGTATCATTGAAAATACCTTAGAATACGTAGTAGTTTATCATTGACAATACCTTATAATATAACGTAATATGCAGTGTATCATTGAATATACCTTATAATATAACGTAATATGCAGTGTATCATTGGAAATACCTTATAATATAACGTAATATGCAGTGTATCATTGAAAATACCTTATAATACGTAGTAGTTTATCATTGAAAATACCTTATAATATAACGTAATATGCAGTGTATCATTGAAAATACCTTATAATACGTAGTAGTTTATCATTGAAAATACCTTATAATATAACGTAATATGCAGTGTATCATTGAAAATACCTTATAATATATAGTAGTTTATCATTGAAAATACCTTATAATATAATGTAATATGCAGTGTATCATTGAAAATACCTTATAATATAACGTAATATGCAGTGTATCATTGAAAATACCTTCCCATATAACGTAATATGCAGTGTATCATTGAAAATACCTTAGAATATATGGTAATTCTTGTCTATCAATGAAAATACCTTATAATATAACGTAATATGCAGTGTATCATTGAAAATACCTTATAATATAACGTAATATGCAGTGTATCATTGAAAATACCTTCCCATATAACGTAATATGCAGTGTATCATTGAAAATACCTTAGAATATATGGTAATTCTTGTCTATCAATGAAAATACCTTATAATATAACGTAATATGCAGTGTATCATTGAAAATACCTTCCCATATAACGTAATATGCAGTGTATCATTGAAAATACCTTATAATATAACGTAATATGCAGTGTATCATTGAAAATACCTTATAATATAACGTAATATGCAGTGTATCATTGAAAATACCTTATAATATATCGTAATTTGTAGTGTATCATTGAAAATACCTTATAGTATAACGTAATATGCAGTGCATCATTGAAAATACCTTTTAATATAACGTAATATGCAGTGTATCATTGAAAATACCTTATAATATAACTTAATATGCAGTGTATCATTGAAAATACCTTATGATATACCGTAATATGCAGTGTATCATTGAAAATACCTTATAATATAACGTAATATGCAGTGTATCATTGAAAATACCTTATAATATAACGTAATATGCAGTGTATCATTGAAAATACCTTATAATATAACGTAATATGCAGTGTATCATTGAAAATACCTTATAATATAACGTAATATGCAGTGTATCATTGAAAATACCTTATAATACGTAGTAGTTTATCATTGAAAATACCTTATAATATAACGTAATATGCAGTGTATCATTGAAAATACCTTATAATACGTAGTAGTTTATCATTGAAAATACCTTATAATATAACGTAATATGCAGTGTATCATTGAAAATACCTTATAATATATAGTAGTTTATCATTGAAAATACCTTATAATATAATGTAATATGCAGTGTATCATTGAAAATACCTTATAATATAACGTAATATGCAGTGTATCATTGAAAATACCTTCCCATATAACGTAATATGCAGTGTATCATTGAAAATACCTTAGAATATATGGTAATTCTTGTCTATCAATGAAAATACCTTATAATATAACGTAATATGCAGTGTATCATTGAAAATACCTTCCCATATAACGTAATATGCAGTGTATCATTGAAAATACCTTCCCATATAACGTAATATGCAGTGTATCATTGAAAATACCTTATGATATAACGTAATTTGTAGTGTATCATTGAAAATACCTTATGATATACCGTAATATGCAGTGTATCATTGAAAATACCTTATAATATAACGTAATATGCAGTGTATCATTGAAAATACCTTATAATATATCGTAATTTGTAGTGTATCATTGAAAATACCTTCTCATATAACGTAATATGCAGTGTATCATTGAAAATACCTTAGAATATATGGTAATTCTTGTCTATCAATGAAAATACCGTATAATATAACGTAATATGCAGTGTATCATTGAAAATACCTTCCCATATAACGTAATATGCAGTGTATCATTGAAAATACCTTATGATATAACGTAATTTGTAGTGTATCATTGAAAATACCTTATGATATACCGTAATATGCAGTGTATCATTGAAAATACCTTATAATATAACGTAATATGCAGTGTATCATTGAAAATACCTTATAATATATCGTAATTTGTAGTGTATCATTGAAAATACCTTATAGTATAACGTAATATGCAGTGCATCATTGAAAATACCTTATAATATAACGTAATATGCAGTGTATCATTGAAAATACCTTATAATATAACTTAATATGCAGTGTATCATTGAAAATACCTTATGATATACCGTAATATGCAGTGTATCATTGAAAATACCTTATAATATAACGTAATATGCAGTGTATCATTGAAAATACCTTATAATATAACGTAATATGCAGTGTATCATTGAAAATACCTTATAATATATCGTTATTTGTAGTGTATCTTTGAAAATACCTTATAATATAACCAAATATGCAGTGTATCATTGTAAATACCTTATAATATATCGTTATTTGTAGTGTATCTTTGAAAATACCTTATAATATAACGTAATATGCAGTGTATCATTGAAAATACCTTATGATATAACGTAATTTGTAGTGTATCATTGAAAATACCTTATAATATAACGTAATATGCAGTGTATCATTGAAAATACCTTCCCATATAACGTAATATGCAGTGTATCATTGAAAATACCTTATGATATAACGTAATTTGTAGTGTATCATTGAAAATACCTTATGATATACCGTAATATGCAGTGTATCATTGAAAATACCTTATAATATAACGTAATATGCAGTGTATCATTGAAAATACCTTATAATATATCGTAATTTGTAGTGTATCATTGAAAATACCTTATAGTATAACGTAATATGCAGTGCATCATTGAAAATACCTTATAATATAACGTAATATGCAGTCTATCATTGAAAATACCTTATAATATAACGTAATATGCAGTGTATCATTGAAAATACCTTATAATATAACGTAATATGCAGTGTATCATTGAAAATACCTTCCCATATAACGTAATATGCAGTGTATCATTGAAAATACCTTATGATATAACGTAATTTGTAGTGTATCATTGAAAATACCTTATAATATATAGTAGTTTATCATTGAAAATACCTTATAATATAACTTAATATGCAGTGTATCATTGAAAATACCTTATGATATACCGTAATATGCAGTGTATCATTGAAAATACCTTCCCATATAACGTAATATGCAGTGTATCATTGAAAATACCTTATAATATAAGGTAATTTGTAGTGTATCAATGAAAATACCTTCTCATATAACGTAATATGCAGTGTATCATTGAAAATACCTTATAATATATCGTTATTTGTATTGTATCTTTGAAAATACCTTATAATATAACGTAATATGCAGTGTATCATTGAAAATACCTTATAATATATAGTAGTTTATCATTGAAAATACCTTATAATATATCGTAATTTGTAGTGTATCATTGAATATACCTTATGATATAACGTAATTTGTAGTGTATCATTGAAAATACCTTATAATATATAGTAGTTTATCATTGAAAATACCTTATAGTATAACGTAATATGCAGTGTATCATTGAAAATACCTTGTAATATATCGTTATTTGTAGTGTATCTTTGAAAATACCTTATAATATAACCAAATATGCAGTGTATCATTGTAAATACCTTATAATATATCGTTATTTGTAGTGTATCATTGAAAATACCTTATGATATACCGTAATATGCAGTGTATCATTGAAAATACCTTATAATATAACGTAATATGCAGTGTATCATTGAAAATACCTTATAATATAACGTAATATGCAGTGTATCATTGAAAATACCTTCCCATATAACGTAATATGCAGTGTATCATTGAAAATACCTTATAATATAACGTAATATGCAGTGTATCATTGAAAATACTTTATAATATAACGTAATATGCTGTGTATCATTGAAAATACCTTATAATATAACGTAATATGCAGTGTATCATTGAAAATACCTTATAATATAACGTAATATGCAGTGTATCATTGAAAATACCTTCCCATATAACGTAATATGCAGTGTATCATTGAAAATACCTTAGAATATATGGTAATTCTTGTCTATCAATGAAAATACCTTATAATATAACGTAATATGCAGTGTATCATTGAAAATACCTTCCCATATAACGTAATATGCAGTGTATCATTGAAAATACCTTCCCATATAACGTAATATGCTGTGTATCATTGAAAATACCTTATAATACAACGTAATATGCAGTGTATCATTGAAAATACCTTCCCATATAACGTAATATGCAGTGTATCATTGAAAATACCTTAGAATATATGGTAATTCTTGTCTATCAATGAAAATACCTTATAATATAACGTAATATGCAGTGTATCATTGAAAATACCTTCCCATATAACGTAATATGCAGTGTATCATTGAAAATACCTTATAATATAACGTAATATGCAGTGTATCATTGAAAATACCTTATAATATAACGTAATATGCAGTGTATCATTGAAAATACCTTATAATATAACGTAATATGCAGTGTATCATTGAAAATACCATATAATATAACGTAATATGCAGTGTATCATTGAAAATACCTTATAATATAACGTAATATGCAGTTTATCATTGAAAATACCTTCCCATATAACGTAATATGCAGTGTATCATTGAAAATACCTTATAATATAACGTAATATGCAGTGTATCATTGAAAATACTTTATAATATAACGTAATATGCTGTGTATCATTGAAAATACCTTATAATATAACGTAATATGCTGTGTATCATTGAAAATACCTTATAATATAACGTAATATGCAGTTTATCATTGAAAATACCTTCCCATATAACGTAATATGCAGTGTATCATTGAAAATACCTTATAATATAACGTAATATGCAGTGTATCATTGAAAATACTTTATAATATAACGTAATATGCTGTGTATCATTGAAAATACCTTATAATATAACGTAATATGCAGTGTATCATTGAAAATACCTTATAATATAACGTAATATGCAGTGTATCATTGAAAATACCTTATAATATAACGTAATATGCAGTGTATCATTGAAAATACCTTATAATATAACGTAATATGCAGTGTATCATTAAAAATACCTTATAATATATAGTAGTTTATCATTGAAAATACCTTATAATATAACGTAATATGCAGTGTATCATTGAATATACCTTATGATATAACGTAATTTGTAGTGTATCATTGAAAATACCTTATAATATATAGTAGTTTATCATTGAAAGTACCTTATAATATAACGTAATATGCAGTGTATCATTGAAAATACCTTATAATATAACGTAATATGCAGTGTATCATTGAAAATACCTTAGAATACGTAGTAGTTTATCATTGACAATACCTTATAATATAACGTAATATGCAGTGTATCATTGAAAATACCTTGTAATATAACGTAATATGCAGTGTATCATTGGAAATACCTTATAATATAACGTAATATGCAGTGTATCATTGAAAATACCTTATAATACGTAGTAGTTTATCATTGAAAATACCTTATAATATAACGTAATATGCAGTGTATCATTGAAAATACCTTATAATACGTAGTAGTTTATCATTGAAAATACCTTATAATATAACGTAATATGCAGTGTCTCATCGAAAATACCTTATAATATATAGTAGTTTATCATTGAAAATACCTTATAATATAATGTAATATGCAGTGTATCATTGAAAATACCTTATAATATAACGTAATATGCAGTGTATCATTGAAAATACCTTCCCATATAACGTAATATGCAGTGTATCATTGAAAATACCTTAGAATATATGGTAATTCTTGTCTATCAATGAAAATACCTTATAATATAACGTAATATGCAGTGTATCATTGAAAATACCTTATAATATAACGTAATATGCAGTGTATCATTGAAAATACCTTCCCATATAACGTAATATGCAGTGTATCATTGAAAATACCTTAGAATATATGGTAATTCTTGTCTATCAATGAAAATACCTTATAATATAACGTAATATGCAGTGTATCATTGAAAATACCTTCCCATATAACGTAATATGCAGTGTATCATTGAAAATACCTTATAATATAACGTAATATGCAGTGTATCATTGAAAATACCTTATAATATAACGTAATATGCAGTGTATCATTGAAAATACCTTATAATATATCGTAATTTGTAGTGTATCATTGAAAATACCTTATAGTATAACGTAATATGCAGTGCATCATTGAAAATACCTTTTAATATAACGTAATATGCAGTGTATCATTGAAAATACCTTATAATATAACTTAATATGCAGTGTATCATTGAAAATACCTTATGATATACCGTAATATGCAGTGTATCATTGAAAATACCTTATAATATAACGTAATATGCAGTGTATCATTGAAAATACCTTATAATATAACGTAATATGCAGTGTATCATTGAAAATACCTTATAATATAACGTAATATGCAGTGTATCATTGAAAATACCTTATAATATAACGTAATATGCAGTGTATCATTGAAAATACCTTATAATACGTAGTAGTTTATCATTGAAAATACCTTATAATATAACGTAATATGCAGTGTATCATTGAAAATACCTTATAATACGTAGTAGTTTATCATTGAAAATACCTTATAATATAACGTAATATGCAGTGTATCATTGAAAATACCTTATAATATATAGTAGTTTATCATTGAAAATACCTTATAATATAACGTAATATGCAGTGTATCATTGAAAATACCTTATAATATAACGTAATATGCAGTGTATCATTGAAAATACCTTCCCATATAACGTAATATGCAGTGTATCATTGAAAATACCTTAGAATATATGGTAATTCTTGTCTATCAATGAAAATACCTTATAATATAACGTAATATGCAGTGTATCATTGAAAATACCTTCCCATATAACGTAATATGCAGTGTATCATTGAAAATACCTTCCCATATAACGTAATATGCAGTGTATCATTGAAAATACCTTATGATATAACGTAATTTGTAGTGTATCATTGAAAATACCTTATGATATACCGTAATATGCAGTGTATCATTGAAAATACCTTATAATATAACGTAATATGCAGTGTATCATTGAAAATACCTTATAATATATCGTAATTTGTAGTGTATCATTGAAAATACCTTCTCATATAACGTAATATGCAGTGTATCATTGAAAATACCTTAGAATATATGGTAATTCTTGTCTATCAATGAAAATACCGTATAATATAACGTAATATGCAGTGTATCATTGAAAATACCTTCCCATATAACGTAATATGCAGTGTATCATTGAAAATACCTTATGATATAACGTAATTTGTAGTGTATCATTGAAAATACCTTATGATATACCGTAATATGCAGTGTATCATTGAAAATACCTTATAATATAACGTAATATGCAGTGTATCATTGAAAATACCTTATAATATATCGTAATTTGTAGTGTATCATTGAAAATACCTTATAATATATCGTTATTTGTAGTGTATCTTTGAAAATACCTTATAATATAACCAAATATGCAGTGTATCATTGTAAATACCTTATAATATATCGTTATTTGTAGTGTATCTTTGAAAATACCTTATAATATAACGTAATATGCAGTGTATCATTGAAAATACCTTATGATATAACGTAATTTGTAGTGTATCATTGAAAATACCTTATAATATAACGTAATATGCAGTGTATCATTGAAAATACCTTCCCATATAACGTAATATGCAGTGTATCATTGAAAATACCTTATGATATAACGTAATTTGTAGTGTATCATTGAAAATACCTTATGATATACCGTAATATGCAGTGTATCATTGAAAATACCTTATAATATAACGTAATATGCAGTGTATCATTGAAAATACCTTATAATATATCGTAATTTGTAGTGTATCATTGAAAATACCTTATAGTATAACGTAATATGCAGTGCATCATTGAAAATACCTTATAATATAACGTAATATGCAGTCTATCATTGAAAATACCTTATAATATAACGTAATATGCAGTGTATCATTGAAAATACCTTATAATATAACGTAATATGCAGTGTATCATTGAAAATACCTTCCCATATAACGTAATATGCAGTGTATCATTGAAAATACCTTATGATATAACGTAATTTGTAGTGTATCATTGAAAATACCTTATAATATATAGTAGTTTATCATTGAAAATACCTTATAATATAACTTAATATGCAGTGTATCATTGAAAATACCTTATGATATACCGTAATATGCAGTGTATCATTGAAAATACCTTCCCATATAACGTAATATGCAGTGTATCATTGAAAATACCTTATAATATAAGGTAATTTGTAGTGTATCAATGAAAATACCTTCTCATATAACGTAATATGCAGTGTATCATTGAAAATACCTTATAATATATCGTTATTTGTATTGTATCTTTGAAAATACCTTATAATATAACGTAATATGCAGTGTATCATTGAAAATACCTTATAATATATAGTAGTTTATCATTGAAAATACCTTATAATATATCGTAATTTGTAGTGTATCATTGAATATACCTTATGATATAACGTAATTTGTAGTGTATCATTGAAAATACCTTATAATATATAGTAGTTTATCATTGAAAATACCTTATAGTATAACGTAATATGCAGTGTATCATTGAAAATACCTTGTAATATATCGTTATTTGTAGTGTATCTTTGAAAATACCTTATAATATAACCAAATATGCAGTGTATCATTGTAAATACCTTATAATATATCGTTATTTGTAGTGTATCATTGAAAATACCTTATGATATACCGTAATATGCAGTGTATCATTGAAAATACCTTATAATATAACGTAATATGCAGTGTATCATTGAAAATACCTTATAATATAACGTAATATGCAGTGTATCATTGAAAATACCTTCCCATATAACGTAATATGCAGTGTATCATTGAAAATACCTTATAATATAACGTAATATGCAGTGTATCATTGAAAATACCTTATAATACGTAGTAGTTTATCATTGAAAATACCTTATAATATATAGTAGTTTATCATTGAAAATACCTTATAATATAACGTAATATGCAGTGTATCATTGAAAATACCTTATAATATATTTCGTAATTTGTAGTGTATCATTGAAAATACCTTATAATATAACGTAATATGCAGTGCATCATTGAAAATACCTTATAATATAACGTAATATGCAGTGTATCATTGAAAATACCTTATAATATAACTTAATATGCAGTGTATCATTGAAAATACCTTATGATATACCGTAATATGCAGTGTATCATTGAAAATACCTTATAATATAACGTAATATGCAGTGTATCATTGAAAATACCTTATAATATAACGTAATATGCAGTGTATCATTGAAAATACCTTATAATATATCGTTATTTGTAGTGTATCTTTGAAAATACCTTATAATATAACCAAATATGCAGTGTATCATTGTAAATACCTTATAATATATCGTTATTTGTAGTGTATCTTTGAAAATACCTTATAATATAACGTAATATGCAGTGTATCATTGAAAATACCTTATGATATAACGTAATTTGTAGTGTATCATTGAAAATACCTTATAATATAACGTAATATGCAGTGTATCATTGAAAATACCTTCCCATATAACGTAATATGCAGTGTATCATTGAAAATACCTTCCCATATAACGTAATATGCAGTGTATCATTGAAAATACCTTAGAATATATGGTAATTCTTGTCTATCAATGAAAATACCTTATAATATAACGTAATATGCAGTGTATCATTGAAAATACCTTCCCATATAACGTAATATGCAGTGTATCATTGAAAATACCTTATAATATAACGTAATATGCAGTGTATCATTGAAAATACCTTATAATATAACGTAATATGCAGTGTATCATTGAAAATACCTTATAATATATCGTAATTTGTAGTGTATCATTGAAAATACCTTATAGTATAACGTAATATGCAGTGCATCATTGAAAATACCTTTTAATATAACGTAATATGCAGTGTATCATTGAAAATACCTTATAATATAACTTAATATGCAGTGTATCATTGAAAATACCTTATGATATACCGTAATATGCAGTGTATCATTGAAAATACCTTATAATATAACGTAATATGCAGTGTATCATTGAAAATACCTTATAATATAACGTAATATGCAGTGTATCATTGAAAATACCTTATAATATAACGTAATATGCAGTGTATCATTGAAAATACCTTATAATATAACGTAATATGCAGTGTATCATTGAAAATACCTTATAATACGTAGTAGTTTATCATTGAAAATACCTTATAATATAACTTAATATGCAGTGTATCATTGAAAATACCTTATGATATACCGTAATATGCAGTGTATCATTGAAAATACCTTCCCATATAACGTAATATGCAGTGTATCATTGAAAATACCTTATAATATAAGGTAATTTGTAGTGTATCAATGAAAATACCTTCTCATATAACGTAATATGCAGTGTATCATTGAAAATACCTTATAATATAACGTAATATGCAGTGTATCATTGAAAATACCTTATAATATAACGTAATATGCAGTGTATCATTGAAAATACCTTATAATACGTAGTAGTTTATCATTGAAAATACCTTATAATATAACGTAATATGCAGTGTATCATTGAAAATACCTTATAATACGTAGTAGTTTATCATTGAAAATACCTTATAATATAACGTAATATGCAGTGTATCATTGAAAATACCTTATAATATATAGTAGTTTATCATTGAAAATACCTTATAATTTAACGTAATATGCAGTGTATCATTGAAAATACCTTATAATATAACGTAATATGCAGTGTATCATTGAAAATACCTTCCCATATAACGTAATATGCAGTGTATCATTGAAAATACCTTAGAATATATGGTAATTCTTGTCTATCAATGAAAATACCTTATAATATAACGTAATATGCAGTGTATCATTGAAAATACCTTCCCATATAACGTAATATGCAGTGTATCATTGAAAATACCTTCCCATATAACGTAATATGCAGTGTATCATTGAAAATACCTTATGATATAACGTAATTTGTAGTGTATCATTGAAAATACCTTATGATATACCGTAATATGCAGTGTATCATTGAAAATACCTTATAATATAACGTAATATGCAGTGTATCATTGAAAATACCTTATAATATATCGTAATTTGTAGTGTATCATTGAAAATACCTTCTCATATAACGTAATATGCAGTGTATCATTGAAAATACCTTAGAATATATGGTAATTCTTGTCTATCAATGAAAATACCGTATAATATAACGTAATATGCAGTGTATCATTGAAAATACCTTCCCATATAACGTAATATGCAGTGTATCATTGAAAATACCTTATGATATAACGTAATTTGTAGTGTATCATTGAAAATACCTTATGATATACCGTAATATGCAGTGTATCATTGAAAATACCTTATAATATAACGTAATATGCAGTGTATCATTGAAAATACCTTATAATATATCGTAATTTGTAGTGTATCATTGAAAATACCTTATAGTATAACGTAATATGCAGTGCATCATTGAAAATACCTTATAATATAACGTAATATGCAGTGTATCATTGAAAATACCTTATAATATAACTTAATATGCAGTGTATCATTGAAAATACCTTATGATATACCGTAATATGCAGTGTATCATTGAAAATACCTTATAATATAACGTAATATGCAGTGTATCATTGAAAATACCTTATAATATAACGTAATATGCAGTGTATCATTGAAAATACCTTATAATATATCGTTATTTGTAGTGTATCTTTGAAAATACCTTATAATATAACCAAATATGCAGTGTATCATTGTAAATACCTTATAATATATCGTTATTTGTAGTGTATCTTTGAAAATACCTTATAATATAACGTAATATGCAGTGTATCATTGAAAATACCTTATGATATAACGTAATTTGTAGTGTATCATTGAAAATACCTTATAATTTAACGTAATATGCAGTGTATCATTGAAAATAACTTCCCATATAACGTAATATGCAGTGTATCATTGAAAATACCTTATGATATAACGTAATTTGTAGTGTATCATTGAAAATACCTTATGATATACCGTAATATGCAGTGTATCATTGAAAATACCTTATAATATAACGTAATATGCAGTGTATCATTGAAAATACCTTATAATATATCGTAATTTGTAGTGTATCATTGAAAATACCTTATAGTATAACGTAATATGCAGTGCATCATTGAAAATACCTTATAATATAACGTAATATGCAGTCTATCATTGAAAATACCTTATAATATAACGTAATATGCAGTGTATCATTGAAAATACCTTATAATATAACGTAATATGCAGTGTATCATTGAAAATACCTTCCCATATAACGTAATATGCAGTGTATCATTGAAAATACCTTATGATATAACGTAATTTGTAGTGTATCATTGAAAATACCTTATAATATATAGTAGTTTATCATTGAAAATACCTTATAATATAACTTAATATGCAGTGTATCATTGAAAATACCTTATGATATACCGTAATATGCAGTGTATCATTGAAAATACCTTCCCATATAACGTAATATGCAGTGTATCATTGAAAATACCTTATAATATAAGGTAATTTGTAGTGTATCAATGAAAATACCTTCTCATATAACGTAATATGCAGTGTATCATTGAAAATACCTTATAATATATCGTTATTTGTATTGTATCTTTGAAAATACCTTATAATATAACGTAATATGCAGTGTATCATTGAAAATACCTTATAATATATAGTAGTTTATCATTGAAAATACCTTATAATATATCGTTATTTGTAGTGTATCATTGAATATACCTTATGATATAACGTAATTTGTAGTGTATCATTGAAAATACCTTATAATATATAGTAGTTTATCATTGAAAATACCTTATAGTATAACGTAATATGCAGTGTATCATTGAAAATACCTTGTAATATATCGTTATTTGTAGTGTATCTTTGAAAATACCTTATAATATAACCAAATATGCAGTGTATCATTGTAAATACCTTATAATATATCGTTATTTGTAGTGTATCATTGAAAATACCTTATGATATACCGTAATATGCAGTGTATCATTGAAAATACCTTATAATATAACGTAATATGCAGTGTATCATTGAAAATACCTTATAATATAACGTAATATGCAGTGTATCATTGAAAATACCTTCCCATATAACGTAATATGCAGTGTATCATTGAAAATACCTTATAATATAACGTAATATGCAGTGTATCATTGAAAATACCTTATAATACGTAGTAGTTTATCATTGAAAATACCTTATAATATATAGTAGTTTATCATTGAAAATACCTTATAATATAACGTAATATGCAGTGTATCATTGAAAATACCTTATAATATATTTCGTAATTTGTAGTGTATCATTGAAAATACCTTATAATATAACGTAATATGCAGTGCATCATTGAAAATACCTTATAATATAACGTAATATGCAGTGTATCATTGAAAATACCTTATAATATAACTTAATATGCAGTGTATCATTGAAAATACCTTATGATATACCGTAATATGCAGTGTATCATTGAAAATACCTTATAATATAAGGTAATATGCAGTGTATCATTGAAAATACCTTCCCATATAACGTAATATGCAGTGTATCATTGAAAATACCTTATGATATAACGTAATTTGTAGTGTATCATTGAAAATACCTTATAATATATAGTAGTTTATCATTGAAAATACCTTATAATATAACTTAATATGCAGTGTATCATTGAAAATACCTTATGATATACCGTAATATGCAGTGTATCATTGAAAATACCTTCCCATATAACGTAATATGCAGTGTATCATTGAAAATACCTTATAATATAAGGTAATTTGTAGTGTATCAATGAAAATACCTTCTCATATAACGTAATATGCAGTGTATCATTGAAAATACCTTATAATATATCGTTATTTGTATTGTATCTTTGAAAATACCTTATAATATAACGTAATATGCAGTGTATCATTGAAAATACCTTATAATATATAGTAGTTTATCATTGAAAATACCTTATAATATATCGTAATTTGTAGTGTATCATTGAAAATACCTTATGATATAACGTAATTTGTAGTGTATCATTGAAAATACCTTATAATATATAGTAGTTTATCATTGAAAATACCTTATAGTATAACGTAATATGCAGTGTATCATTGAAAATACCTTGTAATATATCGTTATTTGTAGTGTATCTTTGAAAATACCTTATAATATAACCAAATATGCAGTGTATCATTGTAAATACCTTATAATATATCGTTATTTGTAGTGTATCATTGAAAATACCTTATGATATACCGTAATATGCAGT
The DNA here is from genome assembly GCA_916610255.1 of Lasioglossum lativentre. Taxonomy (NCBI): domain Eukaryota; kingdom Metazoa; phylum Arthropoda; class Insecta; order Hymenoptera; family Halictidae; genus Lasioglossum; species Lasioglossum lativentre. The sequence goes on from CAKAJI010000372.1 coordinate 52,214, forward strand.
GTATCATTGAAAATACCTTATAATATAACGTAATATGCAGTGTATCATTGAAAATACCTTATAATATAACGTAATATGCAGTGTATCATTGAAAATACCTTCCCATATAACGTAATATGCAGTGTATCATTGAAAATACCTTATAATATAACGTAATATGCAGTGTATCATTGAAAATACCTTATAATACGTAGTAGTTTATCATTGAAAATACCTTATAATATATAGTAGTTTATCATTGAAAATACCTTATAATATAACGTAATATGCAGTGTATCATTGAAAATACCTTATAATATATTTCGTAATTTGTAGTGTATCATTGAAAATACCTTATAATATAACGTAATATGCAGTGCATCATTGAAAATACCTTATAATATAACGTAATATGCAGTGTATCATTGAAAATACCTTATAATATAACTTAATATGCAGTGTATCATTGAAAATACCTTATGATATACCGTAATATGCAGTGTATCATTGAAAATACCTTATAATATAACGTAATATGCAGTGTATCATTGAAAATACCTTATAATATAACGTAATATGCAGTGTATCATTGAAAATACCTTATAATATATCGTTATTTGTAGTGTATCTTTGAAAATACCTTATAATATAACCAAATATGCAGTGTATCATTGTAAATACCTTATAATATATCGTTATTTGTAGTGTATCTTTGAAAATACCTTATAATATAACGTAATATGCAGTGTATCATTGAAAATACCTTATAATATAACGTAATTTGTAGTGTATCATTGAAAATACCTTATAATATAACGTAATATGCAGTGTATCATTGAAAATACCTTCCCATATAACGTAATATGCAGTGTATCATTGAAAATACCTTATGATATAACGTAATTTGTAGTGTATCATTGAAAATACCTTATGATATACCGTAATATGCAGTGTATCATTGAAAATACCTTATAATATAACGTAATATGCAGTGTATCATTGAAAATACCTTATAATATATCGTAATTTGTAGTGTATCATTGAAAATACCTTATAGTATAACGTAATATGCAGTGCATCATTGAAAATACCTTATAATATAACGTAATATGCAGTCTATCATTGAAAATACCTTATAATATAACGTAATATGCAGTGTATCATTGAAAATACCTTATAATATAACGTAATATGCAGTGTATCATTGAAAATACCTTCCCATATAACGTAATATGCAGTGTATCATTGAAAATACCTTATGATATAACGTAATTTGTAGTGTATCATTGAAAATACCTTATAATATATAGTAGTTTATCATTGAAAATACCTTATAATATAACTTAATATGCAGTGTATCATTGAAAATACCTTATGATATACCGTAATAAGCAGTGTATCATTGAAAATACCTTCCCATATAACGTAATATGCAGTGTATCATTGAAAAATACCTTATAATATAACGTAATTTGTAGTGTATCAATAAAAAATACCTTCTCATATAACGTAATATGCAGTGTATCATTGAAAATACCTTATAATATATCGTTATTTGTAGTGTATCTTTGAAAATACCTTATATATAACGTAATATGCAGTGTATCATTGAAAATACCTTATAATATATCGTAATTTGTAGTGTATCATTGAAAAATACCTTATAGTATAACGTAATATGCAGTGTATCATTGAAAATACCTTATAATATAACTTAATATGCAGTGTATCATTGAAAATACCTTATGATATACCGTAATATGCAGTGTATCATTGAAAATACCTTATAATATAACGTAATATGCAGTGTATCATTGAAAAATACCTTATAATATAACGTAATATGCAGTGTATCATTGAAAATACCTTCCCATATAACGTAATATGCACTGTATTATTGAAAATACCTTATGATATAACGTAATTTGTAGTGTATCATTGAAAATACCTTATGATATACCGTAATATGCAGTGTATCATTGAAAATACCTTATAATATAACGTAATATGCAGTGTATCATTGAAAATACCTTATAATATATCGTAATTTGTAGTGTATCATTGAAAATACCTTATAGTATAACGTAATATGCAGTGCATCATTGAAAATACCTTATAATATAACGTAAATGCAGTGTATCATTGAAAATACCTTATAATATAACTTAATATGCAGTGTATCATTGAAAATACCTTATGATATAACGTAATATGCAGTGTATCATTGAAAATACCTTATAATATAACGTAATATGCAGTGTATCATTGAAAATACCTTATAATATATCGTAATTTGTAGTGTATCATTGAAAATACCTTATAGTATAACGTAATATGCAGTGCATCATTGAAAATACCTTATAATATAACGTAATATGCAGTGTATCATTGAAAATACCTTATAATATAACTTAATATGCAGTGTATCATTGAAAATACCTTATGATATACCGTAATATGCAGTGTATCATTGAAAATACCTTATAATATAACGTAATATGCAGTGTATCATTGAAAATACCTTATAATATAACGTAATATGCAGTGTATCATTGAAAATACCTTCCCATATAACGTAATATGCAGTGTATCATTGAAAATACCTTATAATATATCGTAATTTGTAGTGTATCAATGAAAATACCTTCTCATATAACGTAATATGCAGTGTATCATTGAAAATACCTTATAATATATCGTTATTTGTATTGTATCTTTGAAAATACCTTATAATATAACGTAATATGCAGTGTATCATTGAAAATACCTTATAATATATAGTAGTTTATCATTGAAAATACCTTATAATATAACTTAATATGCAGTGTATCATTGAAAATACCTTCCCATATAACGTAATATGCTGTGTATCATTGAAAATACCTTATGATATAACGTAATTTGTAGTGTATCATTGAAAATACCTTATGATATAACGTAATATGCAGTGTATCATTGAAAATACCTTATAATATAACGTAATATGCAGTGTATCATTGAAAAATACCTTATAATATATCGTAATTTGTAGTGTATCATTGAAAATACCTTATAGTATAACGTAATATGCAGTGCATCATTGAAAATACCTTATAATATAACGTAATATGCAGTGTATCATTGAAAATACCTTATAATATAACTTAATATGCAGTGTATCATTGAAAATACCTTATGATATAACGTAATTTGTAGTGTATCATTGAAAATACCTTATGATATACCGTAATATGCAGTGTATCATTGAAAATACCTTATAATATAACGTAATATGCAGTGTATCATTGAAAATACCTTATAATATATCGTAATTTGTAGTGTATCATTGAAAATACCTTATAGTATAACGTAATATGCAGTGCATCATTGAAAATACCTTATACTATAACGTAGTATGCAGTGTATCATTGAAATTACCTTATAATATAACGTAATATGCAGTCTATCATTGAAAATACCTTATAATATAACGTAATGTGCAGTGTATCATTGAAAATACCTTATAATATAACGTAATATGCAGTGTATCATTGAAAATACCTTATAATATAACTTAATATGCAGTGTATCATTGAAAATACCTTATGATATAACGTAATATGCAGTGTATCATTGAAAATACCTTATAATATAACGTAATATGCAGTGTATCATTGAAAATACCTTATAATATATCGTAATTTGTAGTGTATCATTGAAAATACCTTATAGTATAACGTAATATGCAGTGCATCATTGAAAATACCTTATAATATAACGTAATATGCAGTGTATCATTGAAAATACCTTATAATATAACTTAATATGCAGTGTATCATTGAAAATACCTTATGATATACCGTAATATGCAGTGTATCATTGAAAATACCTTATAATGTAACGTAATATGCAGTGTATCATTGAAAATACCTTATAATATAACGTAATATGCAGTGTATCATTGAAAATACCTTCCCATATAACGTAATATGCAGTGTATCATTGAAAATACCTTATAATATATCGTAATTTGTAGTGTATCAATGAAAATACCTTCTCATATAACGTAATATGCAGTGTATCATTGAAAATACCTTATAATATATCGTTATTTGTATTGTATCTTTGAAAATACCTTATAATATAACGTAATATGCAGTGTATCATTGAAAATACCTTATAATATATAGTAGTTTATCATTGAAAATACCTTATAATATAACTTAATATGCAGTGTATCATTGAAAATACCTTCCCATATAACGTAATATGCTGTGTATCATTGAAAATACCTTATGATATAACGTAATTTGTAGTGTATCATTGAAAATACCTTATGATATACCGTAATATGCAGTGTATCATTGAAAATACCTTATAATATAACGTAATATGCAGTGTATCATTGAAAATACCTTATAATATATCGTAATTTGTAGTGTATCATTGAAAATACCTTATAGTATAACGTAATATGCAGTGCATCATTGAAAATACCTTATAATATAACGTAATATGCAGTGTATCATTGAAAATACCTTATAATATAACTTAATATGCAGTGTATCATTGAAAATACCTTATGATATAACGTAATTTGTAGTGTATCATTGAAAATACCTTATGATATACCGTAATATGCAGTGTATCATTGAAAATACCTTATAATATAACGTAATATGCAGTGTATCATTGAAAATACCTTATAATATATCGTAATTTGTAGTGTATCATTGAAAATACCTTATAGTATAACGTAATATGCAGTGCATCATTGAAAATACCTTATACTATAACGTAGTATGCAGTGTATCATTGAAATTACCTTATAATATAACGTAATATGCAGTCTATCATTGAAAATACCTTATAATATAACGTAATGTGCAGTGTATCATTGAAAATACCTTATAATATAACGTAATATGCAGTGTATCATTGAAAATACCTTCCCATATTACGTAATATGCAGTGTATCATTGAAAATACCTTATGATATAACGTAATTTGTAGTGTATCATTGAAAATACCTTATAATATATAGTAGTTTATCATTGAAAATACCTTATAATATATAGTAGTTTATCATTGAAAATACCTTATAATATAACTTAATATGCAGTGTATCATTGAAAATACCTTATGATATACCGTAATATGCAGTGTATCATTGAAAATACCTTCCCATATAACGTAATATGCAGTGTATCATTGAAAATACCTTATAATATAACGTAATTTGTAGTGTATCAATGAAAATACCTTCTCATATAACGTAATATGCAGTGTATCATTGAAAATACCTTATAATATATCGTTATTTGTAGTGTATCTTTGAAAATACCTTATAATATAACGTAATATGCAGTGTATCATTGAAAATACCTTATGATATAACGTAATTTGTAGTGTATCATTGAAAATACCTTATAATATGTAGTAGTTTATCATTGAAAATACCTTATAATATAACGTAATATGCAGTGTATCGTTGAAAATACCTTATAATATAACGTAATATGCAGTGTATCATTGAAAATACCTTATAATATAACGTAATATGCAGTGTATCATTGAAAATACCTTCCCGTATAACGTAATATGCAGTGTATCATTGAAAATACCTTAGAATATATGGTAATTCTTGTCTATCAATGAAAATACCTTATAATATAACGTAATATGCAGTGTATCATTGAAAATACCTTATGATATAACGTAATTTGTAGTGTATCATTGAAAATACCTTATGATATACCGTAATATGCAGTGTATCATTGAAAATACCTTATAATATAACGTAATATGCAGTGTATCATTGAAAATACCTTATAATATATCGTAATTTGTAGTGTATCATTGAAAATACCTTATAGTATAACGTAATATGCAGTGTATCATTGAAAATACCTTATAATATAACTTAATATGCAGTGTATCATTGAAAATACCTTATGATATACCGTAATATGCAGTGTATCATTGAAAATACCTTATAATATAACGTAATATGCAGTGTATCATTGAAAATACATTATAATATAACGTAATATGCAGTGTATCATTGAAAATACCTTCCCATATAACGTAATATGCACTGTATTATTGAAAATACCTTATGATATAACGTAATTTGTAGTGTATCATTGAAAATACCTTATGATATACCGTAATATGCAGTGTATCATTGAAAATACCTTATAATATAACGTAATATGCAGTGTATCATTGAAAATACCTTATAATATATCGTAATTTGTAGTGTATCATTGAAAATACCTTATAGTATAACGTAATATGCAGTGCATCATTGAAAATACCTTATAATATAACGTAATATGCAGTGTATCATTGAAAATACCTTATAATATAACTTAATATGCAGTGTATCATTGAAAATACCTTATGATATACCGTAATATGCAGTGTATCATTGAAAATACCTTATAATATAACTTAATATGCAGTGTATCATTGAAAATACCTTATGATATACCGTAATATGCAGTGTATCATTGAAAATACCTTATAATATAACGTAATATGCAGTGTATCATTGAAAATACCTTATAATATAACGTAATATGCAGTGTATCATTGAAAATACCTTATAATATATCGTAATTTGTAGTGTATCATTGAAAATACCTTATAGTATAACGTAATATGCAGTGCATCATTGAAAATACCTTATAATATAACGTAATATGCAGTGTATCATTGAAAATACCTTATAATATAACTTAATATGCAGTGTATCATTGAAAATACCTTATGATATACCGTAATATGCAGTGTATCATTGAAAATACCTTATAATATAACTTAATATGCAGTGTATCATTGAAAATACCTTATGATATACCGTAATATGCAGTGTATCATTGAAAATACCTTATAATATAACGTAATATGCAGTGTATCATTGAAAATACCTTATAATATAACGTAATATGCAGTGTATCATTGAAAATACCTTATAATATAACGTAATATGCAGTGTATCATTGAAAATACCTTATAATATAACTTAATATGCAGTGTATCATTGAAAATACCTTATGATATAACGTAATTTGTAGTGTATCATTGAAAATACCTTATGATATACCGTAATATGCAGTGTATCATTGAAAATACCTTATAATATAACGTAATATGCAGTGTATCATTGAAAATACCTTATAATATATCGTAATTTGTAGTGTATCATTGAAAATACCTTATAGTATAACGTAATATGCAGTGCATCATTGAAAATACCTTATACTATAACGTAGTATGCAGTGTATCATTGAAATTACCTTATAATATAACGTAATATGCAGTCTATCATTGAAAATACCTTATAATATAACGTAATGTGCAGTGTATCATTGAAAATACCTTATAATATAACGTAATATGCAGTGTATCATTGAAAATACCTTCCCATATTACGTTATATGCAGTGTATCATTGAAAATACCTTATGATATAACGTAATTTGTAGTGTATCATTGAAAATACCTTATAATATATAGTAGTTTATCATTGAAAATACCTTATAATATATAGTAGTTTATCATTGAAAATACCTTATAATATAACTTAATATGCAGTGTATCATTGAAAATACCTTATGATATACCGTAATATGCAGTGTATCATTGAAAATACCTTCCCATATAACGTAATATGCAGTGTATCATTGAAAATACCTTATAATATAACGTAATTTGTAGTGTATCAATGAAAATACCTTCTCATATAACGTAATATGCAGTGTATCATTGAAAATACCTTATAATATATCGTTATTTGTAGTGTATCTTTGAAAATACCTTATAATATAACGTAATATGCAGTGTATCATTGAAAATACCTTATGATATAACGTAATTTGTAGTGTATCATTGAAAATACCTTATAATATGTAGTAGTTTATCATTGAAAATACCTTATAATATAACGTAATATGCAGTGTATCGTTGAAAATACCTTATAATATAACGTAATATGCAGTGTATCATTGAAAATACCTTATAATATAACGTAATATGCAGTGTATCATTGAAAATACCTTCCCGTATAACGTAATATGCAGTGTATCATTGAAAATACCTTAGAATATATGGTAATTCTTGTCTATCAATGAAAATACCTTATAATATAACGTAATATGCAGTGTATCATTGAAAATACCTTATGATATAACGTAATTTGTAGTGTATCATTGAAAATACCTTATGATATACCGTAATATGCAGTGTATCATTGAAAATACCTTATAATATAACGTAATATGCAGTGTATCATTGAAAATACCTTATAATATATCGTAATTTGTAGTGTATCATTGAAAATACCTTATAGTATAACGTAATATGCAGTGTATCATTGAAAATACCTTATAATATAACTTAATATGCAGTGTATCATTGAAAATACCTTATGATATACCGTAATATGCAGTGTATCATTGAAAATACCTTATAATATAACGTAATATGCAGTGTATCATTGAAAATACCTTATAATATAACGTAATATGCAGTGTATCATTGAAAATACCTTCCCATATAACGTAATATGCACTGTATTATTGAAAATACCTTATGATATAACGTAATTTGTAGTGTATCATTGAAAATACCTTATGATATACCGTAATATGCAGTGTATCATTGAAAATACCTTATAATATAACGTAATATGCAGTGTATCATTGAAAATACCTTATAATATATCGTAATTTGTAGTGTATCATTGAAAATACCTTATAGTATAACGTAATATGCAGTGCATCATTGAAAATACCTTATAATATAACGTAATATGCAGTGTATCATTGAAAATACCTTATAATATAACTTAATATGCAGTGTATCATTGAAAATACCTTATGATATACCGTAATATGCAGTGTATCATTGAAAATACCTTATAATATAACTTAATATGCAGTGTATCATTGAAAATACCTTATGATATACCGTAATATGCAGTGTATCATTGAAAATACCTTATAATATAACGTAATATGCAGTGTATCATTGAAAATACCTTATAATATAACGTAATATGCAGTGTATCATTGAAAATACCTTATAATATATCGTAATTTGTAGTGTATCATTGAAAATACCTTATAGTATAACGTAATATGCAGTGCATCATTGAAAATACCTTATAATATAACGTAATATGCAGTGTATCATTGAAAATACCTTATAATATAACTTAATATGCAGTGTATCATTGAAAATACCTTATGATATACCGTAATATGCAGTGTATCATTGAAAATACCTTATAATATAACGTAATATGCAGTGTATCATTGAAAATACCTTATAATATAACGTAATATGCAGTGTATCATTGAAAATACCTTCCCATATAACGTAATATGCAGTGTATCATTGAAAATACCTTATAATATATCGTAATTTGTAGTGTATCAATGAAAATACCTTCTCATATAACGTAATATGCAGTGTATCATTGAAAATACCTTATAATATATCGTTATTTGTATTGTATCTTTGAAAATACCTTATAATATAACGTAATATGCAGTGTATCATTGAAAATACCTTATAATATATAGTAGTTTATCATTGAAAATACCTTATAATATAACTTAATATGCAGTGTATCATTGAAAATACCTTCCCATATAACGTAATATGCTGTGTATCATTGAAAATACCTTATGATATAACGTAATTTGTAGTGTATCATTGAAAATACCTTATGATATACCGTAATATGCAGTGTATCATTGAAAATACCTTATAATATAACGTAATATGCAGTGCATCATTGAAAATACCTTATAATATAACGTAATATGCAGTGTATCATTGAAAATACCTTATAATATAACTTAATATGCAGTGTATCATTGAAAATACCTTATGATATAACGTAATTTGTAGTGTATCATTGAAAATACCTTATGATATACCGTAATATGCAGTGTATCATTGAAAATACCTTATAATATAACGTAATATGCAGTGTATCATTGAAAATACCTTATAATATATCGTAATTTGTAGTGTATCATTGAAAATACCTTATAGTATAACGTAATATGCAGTGCATCATTGAAAATACCTTATACTATAACGTAGTATGCAGTGTATCATTGAAAATACCTTATAATATAACGTAATATGCAGTCTATCATTGAAAATACCTTATAATATAACGTAATATGCAGTGTATCATTGAAAATACCTTATAATATAACGTAATATGCAGTGTATCATTGAAAATACCTTCCCATATAACGTAATATGCAGTGTATCATTGAAAATACCTTATAATATAACGTAATATGCAGTGTATCATTGAAAATACCTTATAATACGTAGTAGTTTATCATTGAAAATACCTTATAATATATAGTAGTTTATCATTGAAAATACCTTATGATATACCGTAATATGCAGTGTATCATTGAAAATACCTTATAATATAACGTAATATGCAGTGTATCATTGAAAATACCTTATAATATAACGTAATATGCAGTGTATCATTGAAAATACCTTCCCATATAACGTAATATGCAGTGTATCATTGAAAATACCTTATAAAATATCGTAATTTGTAGTGTATCAATGAAAATACCTTCTCATATAACGTAATATGCAGTGTATCATTGAAAATACCTTATAATATATCGTTATTTGTATTGTATCTTTGAAAATACCTTATAATATAACGTAATATGCAGTGTATAATTGAAAATACCTTATAATATATAGTAGTTTATCATTGAAAATACCTTATAATATAACTTAATATGCAGTGTATCATTGAATATACCTTATGATATAACGTAATTTGTAGTGTATCATTGAAAATACCTTATAATATATAGTAGTTTATCATTGAAAATACCTTATAATATAACGTAATATGCAGTGTATCATTGAAAATACCTTCCCATATAACGTAATATGCAGTGAATCATTGAAAATACCTTATGATATAACGTAATTTGTAGTGTATCATTGAAAATACCTTATGATATACCGTAATATGCAGTGTATCATTGAAAATACCTTATAATATAACGTAATATGCAGTGTATCATTGAAAATACCTTATAATATATCGTAATTTGTAGTGTATCATTGAAAATACCTTATAGTATAACGTAATATGCAGTGCATCATTGAAAATACCTTATAATATAACGTAATATGCAGTGTATCATTGAAAATACCTTATAATATAACTTAATATGCAGTGTATCATTGAAAATACCTTATGATATACCGTAATATGCAGTGTATCATTGAAAATACCTTATAATATAACGTAATATGCAGTGTATCATTGAAAATACCTTATAATATAACGTAATATGCAGTGTATCATTGAAAATACCTTCCCATATAACGTAATATGCACTGTATCATTGAAAATACCTTATGATATAACGTAATTTGTAGTGTATCATTGAAAATACCTTATGATATACCGTAATATGCAGTGTATCATTGAAAATACCTTATAATATAACGTAATATGCAGTGTATCATTGAAAATACCTTATAATATAACGTAATATGCAGTGTATCATTGAAAATACCTTCCCATATAACGTAATATGCACTGTATCATTGAAAATACCTTATGATATAACGTAATTTGTAGTGTATCATTGAAAATACCTTATGATATACCGTAATATGCAGTGTATCATTGAAAACACCTTATAATATAACGTAATATGCAGTGTATCATTGAAAATACCTTATAATATATCGTAATTTGTAGTGTATCATTGAAAATACCTTATAGTATAACGTAATATGCAGTGCATCATTGAAAATACCTTATAATATAACGTAATATGCAGTGTATCATTGAAAATACCTTATAATATAACGTAATATGCAGTGTATCATTGAAAATACCTTCCCATATAACGTAATATGCAGTGTATCATTGAAAATACCTTATAATATATCGTAATTTGTAGTGTATCAATGAAAATACCTTCTCATATAACGTAATATGCAGTGTATCATTGAAAATACCTTATAATATATCGTTATTTGTATTGTATCTTTGAAAATACCTTATAATATAACGTGATATTTGCAGTCTATCATTGAAAATACCTTATTATATAAGGTAATATGCAGTCTATCAATGAAAATAACTTATAATATAACGTAATACGCAGAGTATCATTGAAAATACCTTATAATATATCGTAATTTGTAGTGTATCATTGAAAATAGCTTATAATATAACGTAATATGCAGTCTCCCATTGAAAATACCTTATAATGTATTGTAATATGCAGTGTATCATTGAAAATACCTTAAAATATAACGTAATATGCAGTGTATCATTGAAAATACCTTATAATATAACGTAATATGCAGTGTATCATTGAAAATACCTTCCCATATAACGTAATATGCACTGTATCATTGAAAATACCTTATGATATAACGTAATTTGTAGTGTATCATTGAAAATACCTTATGATATACCGTAATATGCAGTGTATCATTGAAAATACCTTATAATATAACGTAATATGCAGTGTATCATTGAAAATACCTTATAATATATCGTAATTTGCGGTGTATCATTGAAAATACCTTATAGTATAACGTAATATGCAGTGCATCATTGAAAATACCTTATAATATAACGTAATATGCAGTGTATCATTGAAAATACCTTATAATATAACGTAATATGCAGTGTATCATTGAAAATACCTTCCCATATAACGTAATATGCAGTGTATCATTGAAAATACCTTATAATATATCGTAATTTGTAGTGTATCAATGAAAATACCTTCTCATATAACGTAATATGCAGTGTATCATTGAAAATACCTTATAATATATCGTTATTTGTATTGTATCTTTGAAAATACCTTATAATATAACGTAATATGCAGTGTATCATTGAAAATACCTTATGATATAACGTAATTTGTAGTGTATCATTGAAAATACCTTATAATATATAGTAGTTTATCATTGAAAATACCTTATAATATAACGTAATATGCAGTGTATCATTGAAAATACCTTATAATATAACGTAATATGCAGTGAATCATTGAAAATACCTTATAATATATCGTTATTTGTAGTGTATCTTTGAAAATACCTTATAATATAACCAAATATGCAGTGTATCATTGTAAATACCTTATAATATATCGTTATTTGTAGTGTATCTTTGAAAATACCTTATAATATAACGTAATATGCAGTGTATCATTGAAAATACCTTATGATATAACGTAATTTGTAGTGTATCATTGAAAATACCTTATAATATAACGTAATATGCAGTGTATCATTGAAAATACCTTCCCATATAACGTAATATGCAGTGTATCATTGAAAATACCTTATGATATAACGTAATTTGTAGTGTATCATTGAAAATACCTTATGATATACCGTAATATGCAGTGTATCATTGAAAATACTTTATAATATAACGTAATATGCAGTGTATCATTGAAAATACCTTATAATATATCGTAATTTGTAGTGTATCATTGAAAATACCTTATAGTATAACGTAATATGCAGTGCATCATTGAAAATACCTTATAATATAACGTAATATGCAGTGTATCATTGAAAATACCTTATAATATAACTTAATATGCAGTGTATCATTGAAAATACCTTATGATATACCGTAATATGCAGTGTATCATTGAAAATACCTTATAATATAACGTAATATGCAGTGTATCATTGAAAATACCTTATAATATAACGTAATATGCAGTGTATCATTGAAAATACCTTCCCATATAACGTAATATGCAGTGTATCATTGAAAATACCTTATAATATATCGTTATTTGTATTGTATCTTTGAAAATACCTTATAATATAACGTAATATGCAGTGTATCATTGAAAATACCTTATAATATATAGTAGTTTATCATTGAAAATACCTTATAATATAACTTAATATGCAGTGTATGATTGAATATACCTTATGATATAACGTAATTTGTAGTGTATCATTGAAAATACCTTATAATATATAGTAGTTTATCATTGAAAATACCTTATAGTATAACGTAATATGCAGTGAATCATTGAAAATACCTTGTAATATATCGTTATTTGTAGTGTATCTTTGAAAATACCTTATAATATAACCAAATATGCAGTGTATCATTGTAAATACCTTATAATATATCGTTATTTGTAGTGTATCATAGAAAATACCTTATGATATACCGTAATATGCAGTGTATCATTGAAAATACCTTATAATATAACGTAATATGCAGTGTATCATTGAAAATACCTTATAATATAACTTAATATGCAGTGTATCATTGAAAATACCTTATGATATACCGTAATATGCAGTGTATCATTGAAAATACCTTATAATATAACGTAATATGCAGTGTATCATTGAAAATACCTTATAATATAACGTAATATGCAGTGTATCATTGAAAATACCTTAGAATACGTAGTAGTTTATCATTGAAAATACCTTATAATATAACGTAATATGCAGTGTATCATTGAAAATACCTTATAATACGTAGTAGTTTATCATTGAAAATACCTTATAATATATAGTAGTTTATCATTGAAAATACCTTATAATATATAGTAGTTTATCATTGAAAATACCTTATAATATAACGTAATATGCAGAGTATCATTGAAAATACCTTATACTATAACGTAGTATGCAGTGTATCATTGAAAATACCTTATAATATAACGTAATATGCAGTCTATCATTGAAAATACCTTATAATATAACGTAATATGCAGTGTATCATTGAAAATACCTTATAATATAACGTAATATGCAGTGTATCATTGCAAATACCTTCCCATATAACGTAATATGCAGTGTATCATTGAAAATACCTTATAATATAACGTAATTTGTAGTGTATCAATGAAAATACCTTCTCATATAACGTAATATGCAGTGTATCATTGAAAATACCTTATAATATATCGTTATTTGTAGTGTATCTTTGAAAATACCTTATAATATAACGTAATATGCAGTGTATCATTGAAAATACCTTATAATATATAGTAGTTTATCATTGAAAATACCTTATAATATAACGTAATATGCAGTGTATCATTGAAAATACCTTATGATATAACGTAATTTGTAGTGTATCATTGAGAATACCTTATAATATGTAGTAGTTTATCATTGAAAATACCTTATAATATAACGTAATATGCAGTGTATCATTGAAAATACCTTATAATATAACGTAATATGCAGTGTATCATTGAAAATACCTTATAATATAACGTAATATGCAGTGTATCATTGAAAATACCTTCCCATATAACGTAATATGCAGTGTATCATTGAAAATACCTTAGAATATATGGTAATTCTTGTCTATCAATGAAAATACCTTATAATATAACGTAATATGCAGTGTATCATTGAAAATACCTTCCCATATAACGTAATATGCAGTGTATCATTGAAAATACCTTATGATATAACGTAATTTGTAGTGTATCATTGAAAATACCTTATGATATACCGTAATATGCAGTGTATCATTGAAAATACCTTATAATATAACGTAATATGCAGTGTATCATTGAAAATACCTTATAATATATCGTAATTTATAGTGTATCATTGAAAATACCTTATAGTATAACGTAATATGCAGTGTATCATTGAAAATACCTTATAATATAACGTAATATGCAGTGTATCATTGAAAATACCTTCCCATATAACGTAATATGCAGTGTATCATTGGAAATACCTTATAATATATCGTAATTTGTAGTGTATCATTGAAAATACCTTATAATATATAGTAGTTTATCATTGAAAATACCTTATAATATAACTTAATATGCAGTGTATCATTGAAAATACCTTATGATATAACGTAATATGCAGTGTATCATTGCAAATACCTTCCCATATAACGTAATATGCAGTGTATCATTGAAAATACCTTATAATATAACGTAATTTGTAGTGTATCAATGAAAATACCTTCTCATATAACGTAATATGCAGTGTATCATTGAAAATACCTTATAATATATCGTTATTTGTAGTGTATCTTTGAAAATACCTTATAATATAACGTAATATGCAGTGTATCATTGAAAATACCTTATAATATATAGTAGTTTATCATTGAAAATACCTTATAATATAACGTAATATGCAGTGTATCATTGAAAATACCTTATGATATACCGTAATATGCAGTGTATCATTGAAAATACCTTATAATATAACGTAATATGCAGTGTATCATTGAAAATACCTTATAATATAACGTAATATGCAGTGTATCATTGAAAATACCTTCCCATATAACGTAATATGCAGTGTATCATTGAAAATACCTTATAATATATCGTTATTTGTATTGTATCTTTGAAAATACCTTATAATATAACTTAATATGCAGTGTATCATTGAAAATACCTTATGATATACCGTAATATGCAGTGTATCATTGAAAATACCTTATAATATAACGTAATATGCAGTGTATCATTGAAAATACCTTATAATATAACGTAATATGCAGTGTATCATTGAAAATACCTTCCCATATAACGTAATATGCAGTGTATCATTGAAAATACCTTATAATATATCGTTATTTGTATTGTATCTTTGAAAATACCTTATAATATAACGTAATATGCAGTGTATCATTGAAAATACCTTATGATATACCGTAATATGCAGTGTATCATTGAAAATACCTTATAATATAACGTAATATGCAGTGTATCATTGAAAATACCTTATAATATAACGTAATATGCAGTGTATCATTGAAAATACCTTCCCATATAACGTAATATGCAGTGTATCATTGAAAATACCTTATAATATATCGTTATTTGTATTGTATCTTTGAAAATACCTTATAATATAACGTAATATGCAGTGTATCATTGAAAATACCTTATAATATATAGTAGTTTATCATTGAAAATACCTTATAATATAACTTAATATGCAGTGTATGATTGAATATACCTTATGATATAACGTAATTTGTAGTGTATCATTGAAAATACCTTATAATATATAGTAGTTTATCATTGAAAATACCTTATAGTATAACGTAATATGCAGTGTATCATTGAAAATACCTTGTAATATATCGTTATTTGTAGTGTATCTTTGAAAATACCTTATAATATAACCAAATATGCAGTGTATCATTGTAAATACCTTATAATATATCGTTATTTGTAGTGTATCATAGAAAATACCTTATGATATACCGTAATATGCAGTGTATCATTGAAAATACCTTATAATATAACGTAATATGCAGTGTATCATTGAAAATACCTTATAATATAACTTAATATGCAGTGTATCATTGAAAATACCTTATGATATACCGTAATATGCAGTGTATCATTGAAAATACCTTATAATATAACGTAATATGCAGTGTATCATTGAAAATACCTTATAATATAACGTAATATGCAGTGTATCATTGAAAATACCTTAGAATACGTAGTAGTTTATCATTGAAAATACCTTATAATATAACGTAATATGCAGTGTATCATTGAAAATACCTTATAATACGTAGTAGTTTATCATTGAAAATACCTTATAATATATAGTAGTTTATCATTGAAAATACCTTATAATATATAGTAGTTTATCATTGAAAATACCTTATAATATAACGTAATATGCAGAGTATCATTGAAAATACCTTATACTATAACGTAGTATGCAGTGTATCATTGAAAATACCTTATAATATAACGTAATATGCAGTCTATCATTGAAAATACCTTATAATATAACGTAATATGCAGTGTATCATTGAAAATACCTTATAATATAACGTAATATGCAGTGTATCATTGCAAATACCTTCCCATATAACGTAATATGCAGTGTATCATTGAAAATACCTTATAATATAACGTAATTTGTAGTGTATCAATGAAAATACCTTCTCATATAACGTAATATGCAGTGTATCATTGAAAATACCTTATAATATATCGTTATTTGTAGTGTATCTTTGAAAATACCTTATAATATAACGTAATATGCAGTGTATCATTGAAAATACCTTATAATATATAGTAGTTTATCATTGAAAATACCTTATAATATAACGTAATATGCAGTGTATCATTGAAAATACCTTATAATATAACGTAATTTGTAGTGTATCATTGAGAATACCTTATAATATGTAGTAGTTTATCATTGAAAATACCTTATAATATAACGTAATATGCAGTGTATCGTTGAAAATACCTTATAATATAACGTAATATGCAGTGTATCATTGAAAATACCTTATAATATAACGTAATATGCAGTGTATCATTGAAAATACCTTCCCATATAACGTAATATGCAGTGTATCATTGAAAATACCTTAGAATATATGGTAATTCTTGTCTATCAATGAAAATACCTTATAATATAACGTAATATGCAGTGTATCATTGAAAATACCTTCCCATATAACGTAATATGCAGTGTATCATTGAAAATACCTTATGATATAACGTAATTTGTAGTGTATCATTGAAAATACCTTATGATATACCGTAATATGCAGTGTATCATTGAAAATACCTTATAATATAACGTAATATGCAGTGTATCATTGAAAATACCTTATAATATATCGTAATTTATAGTGTATCATTGAAAATACCTTATAGTATAACGTAATATGCAGTGTATCATTGAAAATACCTTATAATATAACGTAATATGCAGTGTATCATTGAAAATACCTTCCCATATAACGTAATATGCAGTGTATCATTGAAAATACCTTATGATATAACGTAATTTGTAGTGTATCATTGAAAATACCTTATAATATATAGTAGTTTATCATTGAAAATACCTTATAATATAACTTAATATGCAGTGTATCATTGAAAATACCTTATGATATACCGTAATATGCAGTGTATCATTGCAAATACCTTCCCATATAACGTAATATGCAGTGTATCATTGAAAATACCTTATAATATAACGTAATTTGTAGTGTATCAATGAAAATACCTTCTCATATAACGTAATATGCAGTGTATCATTGAAAATACCTTATAATATATCGTTATTTGTAGTGTATCTTTGAAAATACCTTATAATATAACGTAATATGCAGTGTATCATTGAAAATACCTTATAATATATAGTAGTTTATCATTGAAAATACCTTATAATATAACGTAATATGCAGTGTATCATTGAAAATACCTTATGATATAACGTAATTTGTAGTGTATCATTGAGAATACCTTATAATATGTAGTAGTTTATCATTGAAAATACCTTATAATATAACGTAATATGCAGTGTATCGTTGAAAATACCTTATAATATAACGTAATATGCAGTGTATCATTGAAAATACCTTATAATATAACGTAATATGCAGTGTATCATTGAAAATACCTTCCCATATAACGTAATATGCAGTGTATCATTGAAAATACCTTAGAATATATGGTAATTCTTGTCTATCAATGAAAATACCTTATAATATAACGTAATATGCAGTGTATCATTGAAAATACCTTCCCATATAACGTAATATGCAGTGTATCATTGAAAATACCTTATGATATAACGTAATTTGTAGTGTATCATTGAAAATACCTTATGATATACCGTAATATGCAGTGTATCATTGAAAATACCTTATAATATAACGTAATATGCAGTGTATCATTGAAAATACCTTATAATATATCGTAATTTATAGTGTATCATTGAAAATACCTTATAGTATAACGTAATATGCAGTGTATCATTGAAAATACCTTATAATATAACGTAATATGCAGTGTATCATTGAAAATACCTTCCCATATAACGTAATATGCAGTGTATCATTGAAAATACCTTATGATATAACGTAATTTGTAGTGTATCATTGAAAATACCTTATAATATATAGTAGTTTATCATTGAAAATACCTTATAATATAACTTAATATGCAGTGTATCATTGAAAATACCTTATGATATACCGTAATATGCAGTGTATCATTGAAAATACCTTCCCATATAACGTAATATGCAGTGTATCATTGAAAATACCTTATAATATAACTTAATATGCAGTGTATCATTGAAAATACCTTATGATATACCGTAATATGCAGTGTATCATTGAAAATACCTTATAATATAACGTAATATGCAGTGTATCATTGAAAATACCTTATAATATAACGTAATATGCAGTGTATCATTGAAAATACCTTCCCATATAACGTAATATGCAGTGTATCATTGAAAATACCTTATAATATATCGTTATTTGTATTGTATCTTTGAAAATACCTTATAATATAACGTAATATGCAGTGTATCATTGAAAATACCTTATAATATATAGTAGTTTATCATTGAAAATACCTTATAATATAACTTAATATGCAGTGTATGATTGAAAATACCTTATAATATAACGTAATATGCAGTGTATCATTGAAAATACCTTCCCATATAACGTAATATGCAGTGTATCATTGAAAATACCTTATGATATAACGTAATTTGTAGTGTATCATTGAAAATACCTTATAATATATAGTAGTTTATCATTGAAAATACCTTATAATATAACTTAATATGCAGTGTATCATTGAAAATACCTTATGATATACCGTAATATGCAGTGTATCATTGCAAATACCTTCCCATATAACGTAATATGCAGTGTATCATTGAAAATACCTTATAATATAACGTAATTTGTAGTGTATCAATGAAAATACCTTCTCATATAACGTAATATGCAGTGTATCATTGAAAATACCTTATAATATATCGTTATTTGTAGTGTATCTTTGAAAATACCTTATAATATAACGTAATATGCAGTGTATCATTGAAAATACCTTATAATATATAGTAGTTTATCATTGAAAATACCTTATAATATAACGTAATATGCAGTGTATCATTGAAAATACCTTATGATATAACGTAATTTGTAGTGTATCATTGAGAATACCTTATAATATGTAGTAGTTTATCATTGAAAATACCTTATAATATAACGTAATATGCAGTGTATCGTTGAAAATACCTTATAATATAACGTAATATGCAGTGTATCATTGAAAATACCTTATAATATAACGTAATATGCAGTGTATCATTGAAAATACCTTCCCATATAACGTAATATGCAGTGTATCATTGAAAATACCTTAGAATATATGGTAATTCTTGTCTATCAATGAAAATACCTTATAATATAACGTAATATGCAGTGTATCATTGAAAATACCTTCCCATATAACGTAATATGCAGTGTATCATTGAAAATACCTTATGATATAACGTAATTTGTAGTGTATCATTGAAAATACCTTATGATATACCGTAATATGCAGTGTATCATTGAAAATACCTTATAATATAACGTAATATGCAGTGTATCATTGAAAATACCTTATAATATATCGTAATTTATAGTGTATCATTGAAAATACCTTATAGTATAACGTAATATGCAGTGTATCATTGAAAATACCTTATAATATAACGTAATATGCAGTGTATCATTGAAAATACCTTCCCATATAACGTAATATGCAGTGTATCATTGAAAATACCTTATGATATAACGTAATTTGTAGTGTATCATTGAAAATACCTTATAATATATAGTAGTTTATCATTGAAAATACCTTATAATATAACTTAATATGCAGTGTATCATTGAAAATACCTTATGATATAACGTAATATGCAGTGTATCATTGAAAATACCTTCCCATATAACGTAATATGCAGTGTATCATTGAAAATACCTTATAATATAACTTAATATGCAGTGTATCATTGAAAATACCTTATGATATACCGTAATATGCAGTGTATCATTGAAAATACCTTATAATATAACGTAATATGCAGTGTATCATTGAAAATACCTTATAATATAACGTAATATGCAGTGTATCATTGAAAATACCTTCCCATATAACGTAATATGCAGTGTATCATTGAAAATACCTTATAATATATCGTTATTTGTATTGTATCTTTGAAAATACCTTATAATATAACGTAATATGCAGTGTATCATTGAAAATACCTTATAATATATAGTAGTTTATCATTGAAAATACCTTATAATATAACTTAATATGCAGTGTATGATTGAATATACCTTATGATATAACGTAATTTGTAGTGTATCATTGAAAATACCTTATAATATATAGTAGTTTATCATTGAAAACCTTATAGTATAACGTAATATGCAGTGAATCATTGAAAATACCTTGTAATATATCGTTATTTGTAGTGTATCTTTGAAAATACCTTATAATATAACCAAATATGCAGTGTATCATTGTAAATACCTTATAATATATCGTTATTTGTAGTGTATCATAGAAAATACCTTATGATATACCGTAATATGCAGTGTATCATTGAAAATACCTTATAATATAACGTAATATGCAGTGTATCATTGAAAATACCTTATAATATAACTTAATATGCAGTGTATCATTGAAAATACCTTATGATATACCGTAATATGCAGTGTATCATTGAAAATACCTTATAATATAACGTAATATGCAGTGTATCATTGAAAATACCTTATAATATAACGTAATATGCAGTGTATCATTGAAAATACCTTAGAATACGTAGTAGTTTATCATTGAAAATACCTTATAATATAACGTAATATGCAGTGTATCATTGAAAATACCTTATAATACGTAGTAGTTTATCATTGAAAATACCTTATAATATATAGTAGTTTATCATTGAAAATACCTTATAATATATAGTAGTTTATCATTGAAAATACCTTATAATATAACGTAATATGCAGAGTATCATTGAAAATACCTTATACTATAACGTAGTATGCAGTGTATCATTGAAAATACCTTATAATATAACGTAATATGCAGTCTATCATTGAAAATACCTTATAATATAACGTAATATGCAGTGTATCATTGAAAATACCTTATAATATAACGTAATATGCAGTGTATCATTGCAAATACCTTCCCATATAACGTAATATGCAGTGTATCATTGAAAATACCTTATAATATAACGTAATTTGTAGTGTATCAATGAAAATACCTTCTCATATAACGTAATATGCAGTGTATCATTGAAAATACCTTATAATATATCGTTATTTGTAGTGTATCTTTGAAAATACCTTATAATATAACGTAATATGCAGTGTATCATTGAAAATACCTTATAATATATAGTAGTTTATCATTGAAAATACCTTATAATATAACGTAATATGCAGTGTATCATTGAAAATACCTTATGATATAACGTAATTTGTAGTGTATCATTGAGAATACCTTATAATATGTAGTAGTTTATCATTGAAAATACCTTATAATATAACGTAATATGCAGTGTATCGTTGAAAATACCTTATAATATAACGTAATATGCAGTGTATCATTGAAAATACCTTATAATATAACGTAATATGCAGTGTATCATTGAAAATACCTTCCCATATAACGTAATATGCAGTGTATCATTGAAAATACCTTAGAATATATGGTAATTCTTGTCTATCAATGAAAATACCTTATAATATAACGTAATATGCAGTGTATCATTGAAAATACCTTCCCATATAACGTAATATGCAGTGTATCATTGAAAATACCTTATGATATAACGTAATTTGTAGTGTATCATTGAAAATACCTTATGATATACCGTAATATGCAGTGTATCATTGAAAATACCTTATAATATAACGTAATATGCAGTGTATCATTGAAAATACCTTATAATATATCGTAATTTATAGTGTATCATTGAAAATACCTTATAGTATAACGTAATATGCAGTGTATCATTGAAAATACCTTATAATATAACGTAATATGCAGTGTATCATTGAAAATACCTTCCCATATAACGTAATATGCAGTGTATCATTGGAAATACCTTATGATATAACGTAATTTGTAGTGTATCATTGAAAATACCTTATAATATATAGTAGTTTATCATTGAAAATACCTTATAATATAACTTAATATGCAGTGTATCATTGAAAATACCTTATGATATACCGTAATATGCAGTGTATCATTGCAAATACCTTCCCATATAACGTAATATGCAGTGTATCATTGAAAATACCTTATAATATAACGTAATTTGTAGTGTATCAATGAAAATACCTTCTCATATAACGTAATATGCAGTGTATCATTGAAAATACCTTATAATATATCGTTATTTGTAGTGTATCTTTGAAAATACCTTATAATATAACGTAATATGCAGTGTATCATTGAAAATACCTTATAATATATAGTAGTTTATCATTGAAAATACCTTATAATATAACGTAATATGCAGTGTATCATTGAAAATACCTTATGATATACCGTAATATGCAGTGTATCATTGAAAATACCTTATAATATAACGTAATATGCAGTGTATCATTGAAAATACCTTATAATATAACGTAATATGCAGTGTATCATTGAAAATACCTTCCCATATAACGTAATATGCAGTGTATCATTGAAAATACCTTATAATATATCGTTATTTGTATTGTATCTTTGAAAATACCTTATAATATAACGTAATATGCAGTGTATCATTGAAAATACCTTATAATATATAGTAGTTTATCATTGAAAATACCTTATAATATAACTTAATATGCAGTGTATGATTGAATATACCTTATGATATAACGTAATTTGTAGTGTATCATTGAAAATACCTTATAATATATAGTAGTTTATCATTGAAAATACCTTATAGTATAACGTAATATGCAGTGAATCATTGAAAATACCTTGTAATATATCGTTATTTGTAGTGTATCTTTGAAAATACCTTATAATATAACCAAATATGCAGTGTATCATTGTAAATACCTTATAATATATCGTTATTTGTAGTGTATCATAGAAAATACCTTATGATATACCGTAATATGCAGTGTATCATTGAAAATACCTTATAATATAACGTAATATGCAGTGTATCATTGAAAATACCTTATAATATAACTTAATATGCAGTGTATCATTGAAAATACCTTATGATATACCGTAATATGCAGTGTATCATTGAAAATACCTTATAATATAACGTAATATGCAGTGTATCATTGAAAATACCTTATAATATAACGTAATATGCAGTGTATCATTGAAAATACCTTAAAATACGTAGTAGTTTATCATTGAAAATACCTTATAATATAACGTAATATGCAGTGTATCATTGAAAATACCTTATAATACGTAGTAGTTTATCATTGAAAATACCTTATAATATATAGTAGTTTATCATTGAAAATACCTTATAATATATAGTAGTTTATCATTGAAAATACCTTATAATATAACGTAATATGCAGAGTATCATTGAAAATACCTTATACTATAACGTAGTATGCAGTGTATCATTGAAAATACCTTATAATATAACGTAATATGCAGTCTATCATTGAAAATACCTTATAATATAACGTAATATGCAGTGTATCATTGAAAATACCTTATAATATAACGTAATATGCAGTGTATCATTGCAAATACCTTCCCATATAACGTAATATGCAGTGTATCATTGAAAATACCTTATAATATAACGTAATTTGTAGTGTATCAATGAAAATACCTTCTCATATAACGTAATATGCAGTGTATCATTGAAAATACCTTATAATATATCGTTATTTGTAGTGTATCTTTGAAAATACCTTATAATATAACGTAATATGCAGTGTATCATTGAAAATACCTTATAATATATAGTAGTTTATCATTGAAAATACCTTATAATATAACGTAATATGCAGTGTATCATTGAAAATACCTTATGATATAACGTAATTTGTAGTGTATCATTGAGAATACCTTATAATATGTAGTAGTTTATCATTGAAAATACCTTATAATATAACGTAATATGCAGTGTATCGTTGAAAATACCTTATAATATAACGTAATATGCAGTGTATCATTGAAAATACCTTATAATATAACGTAATATGCAGTGTATCATTGAAAATACCTTCCCATATAACGTAATATGCAGTGTATCATTGAAAATACCTTAGAATATATGGTAATTCTTGTCTATCAATGAAAATACCTTATAATATAACGTAATATGCAGTGTATCATTGAAAATACCTTCCCATATAACGTAATATGCAGTGTATCATTGAAAATACCTTATGATATAACGTAATTTGTAGTGTATCATTGAAAATACCTTATGATATAACGTAATATGCAGTGTATCATTGAAAATACCTTATAATATAACGTAATATGCAGTGTATCATTGAAAATACCTTATAATATATCGTAATTTATAGTGTATCATTGAAAATACCTTATAGTATAACGTAATATGCAGTGTATCATTGAAAATACCTTATAATATAACGTAATATGCAGTGTATCATTGAAAATACCTTCCCATATAACGTAATATGCAGTGTATCATTGAAAATACCTTATGATATAACGTAATTTGTAGTGTATCATTGAAAATACCTTATAATATATAGTAGTTTATCATTGAAAATACCTTATAATATAACTTAATATGCAGTGTATCATTGAAAATACCTTATGATATACCGTAATATGCAGTGTATCATTGCAAATACCTTCCCATATAACGTAATATGCAGTGTATCATTGAAAATACCTTATAATATAACGTAATTTGTAGTGTATCAATGAAAATACCTTCTCATATAACGTAATATGCAGTGTATCATTGAAAATACCTTATAATATATCGTTATTTGTAGTGTATCTTTGAAAATACCTTATAATATAACGTAATATGCAGTGTATCATTGAAAATACCTTATAATATATAGTAGTTTATCATTGAAAATAACTTATAATATAACGTAATATGCAGTGTATCATTGAAAATACCTTATGATATAACGTAATTTGTAGTGTATCATTGAGAATACCTTATAATATGTAGTAGTTTATCATTGAAAATACCTTATAATATAACGTAATATGCAGTGTATCGTTGAAAATACCTTATAATATAACGTAATATGCAGTGTATCATTGAAAATACCTTATAATATAACGTAATATGCAGTGTATCATTGAAAATACCTTCCCATATAACGTAATATGCAGTGTATCATTGAAAATACCTTAGAATATATGGTAATTCTTGTCTATCAATGAAAATACCTTATAATATAACGTAATATGCAGTGTATCATTGAAAATACCTTCCCATATAACGTAATATGCAGTGTATCATTGAAAATACCTTATGATATAACGTAATTTGTAGTGTATCATTGAAAATACCTTATGATATACCGTAATATGCAGTGTATCATTGAAAATACCTTATAATATAACGTAATATGCAGTGTATCATTGAAAATACCTTATAATATATCGTAATTTATAGTGTATCATTGAAAATACCTTATAGTATAACGTAATATGCAGTGTATCATTGAAAATACCTTATAATATAACGTAATATGCAGTGTATCATTGAAAATACCTTCCCATATAACGTAATATGCAGTGTATCATTGAAAATACCTTATGATATAACGTAATTTGTAGTGTATCATTGAAAATACCTTATAATATATAGTAGTTTATCATTGAAAATACCTTATAATATAACTTAATATGCAGTGTATCATTGAAAATACCTTATGATATACCGTAATATGCAGTGTATCATTGAAAATACCTTCCCATATAACGTAATATGCAGTGTATCATTGAAAATACCTTATAATATAACGTAATTTGTAGTGTATCAATGAAAATACCTTCTCATATAACGTAATATGCAGTGTATCATTGAAAATACCTTATAATATATCGTTATTTGTAGTGTATCTTTGAAAATACCTTATAATATAACGTAATATGCAGTGTATCATTGAAAATACCTTATAATATATAGTAGTTTATCATTGAAAATACCTTATAATATAACGTAATATGCAGTGTATCATTGAAAATACCTTATGATATAACGTAATTTGTAGTGTATCATTGAAAATACCTTATAATATGTAGTAGTTTATCATTGAAAATACCTTATAATATAACGTAATATGCAGTGTATCGTTGAAAATACCTTATAATATAACGTAATATGCAGTGTATCATTGAAAATACCTTATAATATAACGTAATATGCAGTGTATCATTGAAAATACCTTCCCATATAACGTAATATGCAGTGTATCATTGAAAATACCTTAGAATATATGGTAATTCTTGTCTATCAATGAAAATACCTTATAATATAACGTAATATGCAGTGTATCATTGAAAATACCTTCCCATATAACGTAATATGCAGTGTATCATTGAAAATACCTTATGATATAACGTAATTTGTAGTGTATCATTGAAAATACCTTATGATATACCGTAATATGCAGTGTATCATTGAAAATACCTTATAATATAACGTAATATGCAGTGTATCATTGAAAATACCTTTTAATATATCGTAATTTGTAGTGTATCATTGAAAATACCTTATAGTATAACGTAATATGCAGTGCATCATTGAAAATACCTTATAATATAACGTAATATGCAGTGTATCATTGAAAATACCTTATAATATAACTTAATATGCAGTGTATCATTGAAAATACCTTATGATATACCGTAATATGCAGTGTATCATTGAAAATACCTTATAATATAACGTAATATGCAGTGTATCATTGAAAATACCTTATAATATATCGTTATTTGTAGTGTATCTTTGAAAATACCTTATAATATAACCAAATATGCAGTGTATCATTGAAAATACCTTATGATATAACGTAATTTGTAGTGTATCATTGAAAATACCTTATAATATAACGTAATATGCAGTGTATCATTGAAAATACCTTCCCATATAACGTAATATGCAGTGTATCATTGAAAATACCTTATGATATAACGTAATTTGTAGTGTATCATTCAAAATACCTTATGATATACCGTAATATGCAGTGTATCATTGAAAATACCTTATAATATAACGTAATATGCAGTGTATCATTGAAAATACCTTATAATATATCGTAATTTGTAGTGTATCATTGAAAATACCTTATAGTATAACGTAATATGCAGTGCATCATTGAAAATACCTTATAATATAACGTAATATGCAGTGTATCATTGAAAATACCTTATAATATACCTTAATATGCAGTGTATCATTGAAAATACCTTATGATATACCGTAATATGCAGTGTATCATTGAAAATACCTTATAATATAACGTAATATGCAGTGTATCATTGAAAATACCTTATAATATAACGTAATATGCAGTGTATCATTGAAAATACCTTCCCATATAACGTAATATGCACTGTATCATTGAAAATACCTTATGATATAACGTAATTTGTAGTGTATCATTGAAAATACCTTATGATATACCGTAATATGCAGTGTATCATTGAAAATACCTTATAATATAACGTAATATGCAGTGTATCATTGAAAATACCTTATAATATATCGTAATTTGTAGTGTATCATTGAAAATACCTTATAGTATAACGTAATATGCAGTGCATCATTGAAAATACCTTATAATATAACGTAATATGCAGTGTATCATTGAAAATACCTTATAATATAACTTAATATGCAGTGTATCATTGAAAATACCTTATGATATACCGTAATATGCAGTGTATCATTGAAAATACCTTATAATATAACGTAATATGCAGTGTATCATTGAAAATACCTTATAATATAACGTAATATGCAGTGTATCATTGAAAATACCTTATAATATATCGTAATTTGTAGTGTATCATTGAAAATACCTTATAGTATAACGTAATATGCAGTGCATCATTGAAAATACCTTATAATATAACGTAATATGCAGTGTTTCATTGAAAATACCTTATAATATAACTTAATATGCAGTGTATCATTGAAAATACCTTATGATATACCGTAATATGCAGTGTATCATTGAAAATACCTTATAATATAACGTAATATGCAGTGTATCATTGAAAATACCTTATAATATAACGTAATATGCAGTGTATCATTGAAAATACCTTATAGTATAACGTAATATGCAGTGTATCATTGAAAATACCTTATAATATAACGTAATATGCAGTGTATCATTGAAAATACCTTCCCATATAACGTAATATGCAGTGTATCATTGAAAATACCTTATGATATAACGTAATTTGTAGTGTATCATTGAAAATACCTTATAATATATAGTAGTTTATCATTGAAAATACCTTATAATATAACTTAATATGCAGTGTATCATTGAAAATACCTTATGATATACCGTAATTTGTAGTGTATCAATGAAAATACCTTCTCATATAACGTAATATGCAGTGTATCATTGAAAATACCTTATAATATATCGTTATTTGTAGTGTATCTTTGAAAATACCTTATAATATAACGTAATATGCAGTGTATCATTGAAAATACCTTATAATATATAGTAGTTTATCATTGAAAATACCTTATAATATAACGTAATATGCAGTGTATCATTGAAAATACCTTATGATATAACGTAATTTGTAGTGTATCATTGAGAATACCTTATAATATGTAGTAGTTTATCATTGAAAATAACTTATAATATAACGTAATATGCAGTGTATCGTTGAAAATACCTTATAATATAACGTAATATGCAGTGTATCATTGAAAATACCTTATAATATAACGTAATATGCAGTGTATCATTGAAAATACCTTCCCATATAACGTAATATGCAGTGTATCATTGAAAATACCTTAGAATATATGGTAATTCTTGTCTATCAATGAAAATACCTTATAATATAACGTAATATGCAGTGTATCATTGAAAATACCTTCCCATATAACGTAATATGCAGTGTATCATTGAAAATACCTTATGATATACCGTAATATGCAGTGTATCATTGAAAATACCTTATAATATAACGTAATATGCAGTGTATCATTGAAAATACCTTATAATATAACGTAATATGCAGTGTATCATTGAAAATACCTTATAGTATAACGTAATATGCAGTGTATCATTGAAAATACCTTATAATATAACGTAATATGCAGTGTATCATTGAAAATACCTTCCCATATAACGTAATATGCAGTGTATCATTGAAAATACCTTATGATATAACGTAATTTGTAGTGTATCATTGAAAATACCTTATAATATATAGTAGTTTATCATTTAAAATACCTTATAATATAACTTAATATGCAGTGTATCATTGAAAATACCTTATGATATACCGTAATTTGTAGTGTATCAATGAAAATACCTTCTCATATAACGTAATATGCAGTGTATCATTGAAAATACCTTATAATATATCGTTATTTGTAGTGTATCTTTGAAAATACCTTATAATATAACGTAATATGCAGTGTATCATTGAAAATACCTTATAATATATAGTAGTTTATCATTGAAAATACCTTATAATATAACGTAATATGCAGTGTATCATTGAAAATACCTTATGATATAACGTAATTTGTAGTGTATCATTGAGAATACCTTATAATATGTAGTAGTTTATCATTGAAAATAACTTATAATATAACGTAATATGCAGTGTATCATTGAAAATACCTTATAATATAACGTAATATGCAGTGTATCATTGAAAATACCTTATAATATAACGTAATATGCAGTGTATCATTGAAAATACCTTCCCATATAACGTAATATGCACTGTATCATTGAAAATACCTTATGATATAACGTAATTTGTAGTGTATCATTGAAAATACCTTATGATATACCGTAATATGCAGTGTATCATTGAAAATACCTTATAATATAACGTAATATGCAGTGTATCATTGAAAATACCTTATAATATATCGTAATTTGTAGTGTATCATTGAAAATACCTTATAGTATAACGTAATATGCAGTGCATCATTGAAAATACCTTATAATATAACGTAATATGCAGTGTATCATTGAAAATACCTTATAATATAACTTAATATGCAGTGTATCATTGAAAATACCTTATGATATACCGTAATATGCAGTGTATCATTGAAAATACCTTATAATATAACGTAATATGCAGTGTATCATTGAAAATACCTTATAATATAACGTAATATGCAGTGTATCATTGAAAATACCTTATAATATATCGTAATTTGTAGTGTATCATTGAAAATACCTTATAGTATAACGTAATATGCAGTGCATCATTGAAAATACCTTATAATATAACGTAATATGCAGTGTTTCATTGAAAATACCTTATAATATAACTTAATATGCAGTGTATCATTGAAAATACCTTATGATATACCGTAATATGCAGTGTATCATTGAAAATACCTTATAATATAACGTAATATGCAGTGTATCATTGAAAATACCTTATAATATAACGTAATATGCAGTGTATCATTGAAAATACCTTATAGTATAACGTAATATGCAGTGTATCATTGAAAATACCTTATAATATAACGTAATATGCAGTGTATCATTGAAAATACCTTCCCATATAACGTAATATGCAGTGTATCATTGAAAATACCTTATGATATAACGTAATTTGTAGTGTATCATTGAAAATACCTTATAATATATAGTAGTTTATCATTGAAAATACCTTATAATATAACTTAATATGCAGTGTATCATTGAAAATACCTTATGATATACCGTAATTTGTAGTGTATCAATGAAAATACCTTCTCATATAACGTAATATGCAGTGTATCATTGAAAATACCTTATAATATATCGTTATTTGTAGTGTATCTTTGAAAATACCTTATAATATAACGTAATATGCAGTGTATCATTGAAAATACCTTATAATATATAGTAGTTTATCATTGAAAATACCTTATAATATAACGTAATATGCAGTGTATCATTGAAAATACCTTATGATATAACGTAATTTGTAGTGTATCATTGAGAATACCTTATAATATGTAGTAGTTTATCATTGAAAATAACTTATAATATAACGTAATATGCAGTGTATCGTTGAAAATACCTTATAATATAACGTAATATGCAGTGTATCATTGAAAATACCTTATAATATAACGTAATATGCAGTGTATCATTGAAAATACCTTCCCATATAACGTAATATGCAGTGTATCATTGAAAATACCTTAGAATATATGGTAATTCTTGTCTATCAATGAAAATACCTTATAATATAACGTAATATGCAGTGTATCATTGAAAATACCTTCCCATATAACGTAATATGCAGTGTATCATTGAAAATACCTTATGATATACCGTAATATGCAGTGTATCATTGAAAATACCTTATAATATAACGTAATATGCAGTGTATCATTGAAAATACCTTATAATATAACGTAATATGCAGTGTATCATTGAAAATACCTTATAATATAACGTAATATGCAGTGTATCATTGAAAATACCTTATAATATAACGTAATATGCAGTGTATCATTGAAAATACCTTCCCATATAACGTAATATGCAGTGTATCATTGAAAATACCTTATGATATAACGTAATTTGTAGTGTATCATTGAAAATACCTTATAATATATAGTAGTTTATCATTTAAAATACCTTATAATATAACTTAATATGCAGTGTATCATTGAAAATACCTTATGATATACCGTAATTTGTAGTGTATCAATGAAAATACCTTCTCATATAACGTAATATGCAGTGTATCATTGAAAATACCTTATAATATATCGTTATTTGTAGTGTATCTTTGAAAATACCTTATAATATAACGTAATATGCAGTGTATCATTGAAAATACCTTATAATATATAGTAGTTTATCATTGAAAATACCTTATAATATAACGTAATATGCAGTGTATCATTGAAAATACCTTATGATATAACGTAATTTGTAGTGTATCATTGAGAATACCTTATAATATGTAGTAGTTTATCATTGAAAATAACTTATAATATAACGTAATATGCAGTGTATCGTTGAAAATACCTTATAATATAACGTAATATGCAGTGTATCATTGAAAATACCTTATAATATAACGTAATATGCAGTGTATCATTGAAAATACCTTCCCATATAACGTAATATGCAGTGTATCATTGAAAATACCTTAGAATATATGGTAATTCTTGTCTATCAATGAAAATACCTTATAATATAACGTAATATGCAGTGTATCATTGAAAATACCTTCCCATATAACGTAAT
>CAKAJI010000373.1:0-24801 GCA_916610255.1 Lasioglossum lativentre
GTAATATGCAGTGTATCATTGAAAACACCTTATAATATAACGTAATATGCAGTGTAGCATTGAAAATACTTTATAATATAACGTAATATGCAGTGTATCATTAGAAATTCCTTATAATATATGGTAATTTGTAGTGTATCAATGAAAATACCTTATAATATAACGTAATATGCAGTGTATCATTGAAAATACCTTATAATATAATGTAATATGCAGTGTATCATTGAAATACCTTATAATATAACGTAATATGCAGTGTATCATTGAAAATACCTTATAATATAACGTAATATGCAGTGTATCATTGAAAATACCTTATAATTTATAGTAGTTTACCATTGAAAATACCCTATAATATAACGTCATATGCAGTGTATCATTGAAAATACCTTATAATATAACGTAATATGCAGTGTATCATTGAAATACC
This sequence comes from Lasioglossum lativentre, assembly GCA_916610255.1. Lineage (NCBI taxonomy): Eukaryota > Metazoa > Arthropoda > Insecta > Hymenoptera > Halictidae > Lasioglossum > Lasioglossum lativentre. The sequence continues at coordinate 431 of CAKAJI010000373.1, forward strand.
TTATATATAACGTAATATGCAGTGTATCATTGAAAATACCATATAATATATCGTAATATGCAGTGTATCATTGAAAATACCTTATAATATAACGTAATATGCAGTGTATCATTGAAAATACCTATAATATAACGTAATATGCAGTGTATCATTGAAAATACCATATAATATATCGTAATATGCAGTGTATAATTGAAAATATCTTATAATATAACGTAATATGCAGTGTATCATTGAAAATACCTTATAATATAACGTAATATGCAGTGTATCATTGAAAATGCCTTATAATATAACGTAATATGCAGTGTATCATTGAAAATACCTTATAATATAACGTAATATGCAGTGTATCATTGAAAATACCTTATAATATAACGTAATATGCAGTGTATCATTGAAAACACCTTATAATATACGTAATATGCAGTTGTAGCATTGAAAATACTTTATAATATAACGTAATATGCAGTGTATCATTAAAAATTCCTTATAATATATGGTAATTTGTAGTGTATCAATGAAAATACCTTATAATATAACGTAATATGCAGTGTATCATTGAAAGTACCTTATAATATAATGTTATATGCAGTGTATCATTGAAAATACCTTATAATATAACGTAATATGCAGTGTATCATTGAAAATACCTTATAATATAACGTAATATGCAGTGTATCATTGAAAATACCTTATAATTTATAGTAGTTTACCATTGAAAATACCTTATAATATAACGTAATATGTAGTGTATCATTGAAAATACCTTATAATATAACGTAATATGCAGTGTATCATTGAAAATACCTTATAATATAACGTAATATGCATTGTATCATTGAAAATACCATATAATATATCGTAATATGCAGTGTATCATTGAAAATACCTTATAATATAACGTAATTGCAGTGTATCATTGAAAATACCTTATAATATAACGTAATATGCAGTGTATCATTGAAAATACCATATAATATATCGTAATATGCAGTGTATAATTCAAAATATCTTATAATATAACGTAATATGCAGTGTATCATTGAAAATACCTTATAATATAACGTAATATGCAGTGTATCATTGAAAATGCCTTATAATATAACGTAATATGCAGTGTATCATTGAAAATACCTTATAATATAACGTAATATGCAGTGTATCATTGAAAATACCTTATAATATATAGTAGTTTTACCATTAAAAAATACCATATAATATAACGTAATATGCAGTGTATTATTGAAAACACCTTATAATATAACGTAATATGCAGTGTATCATTGAAAATACCTTATAATATAACGTAATAGGCACTGTATCATTGAAAATACCTTATAATATAACGTAATATGCAGTGTATCATTGAAAATACCTTACAATATATCATAAATGTAGTTTATCATCGAAAATACCTTATAATATAATGTAATATGCAGTGTATCATTGAAAATGCGTTATAATATAACGTAATATGCAGTGTATCATTGAAAATACCTTATAATATAACGTAATATGCAGTGTATCATTGAAAATACCTTATAATATAACGTAATATGCAGTGTATCATTGAAAATACCATATAATATATCGTAATATGCAGTGTATCATTGAAAATACCTTATAATATAATGTAATATGCAGTGTATCATTGAAAATACCTTATAATATAACGTAATATGCAGTGTATCATTGAAAATACCATATAATATATCGTAATATGCAGTGTATAATTGAAAATACCATATAATATATCGTAATATGCAGTGTATCATTGAAAATACCTTATAATATAACGTAATATGCAGTGTATCATTGAAAATACCTTATAATATAACGTAATATGCAGTGTATCATTGAAAATACCTTATAATATAACGTAATATGCAGTGTATCATTGAAAATACCATATAATATATCGTAATATGCAGTGTATAATTCAAAATATCTTATAATATAACGTAATATGCAGTGTATCATTGAAAATACCTTATAATATAACGTAATATGCAGTGTATCATTGAAAATGCCTTATAATATAACGTAATATGCAGTGTATCATTGAAAATACCTTATAATATAACGTAATATGCAGTGTATCATTGAAAATACCTTATAATATATAGTAGTTTGCCATTAAAAATACCATATAATATAACGTAATATGCAGTGTATTATTGAAAACACCTTATAATATAACGTAATATGCAGTGTATCATTGAAAATACCTTATAATATAACGTAATAGGCACTGTATCATTGAAAATACCTTATAATATAACGTAATATGCAGTGTATCATTGAAAATACCTTACAATATATCATAAATGTAGTTTATCATCGAAATACCTTATAATATAATGTAATATGCAGTGTATCATTGAAAATGCGTTATAATATAACGTAATATGCAGTGTATCATTGAAAATACCTTATATATAACGTAATATGCAGTGTATCATTGAAAATACCTTATAATATAAACGTAATATGCAGTGTATCATTGAAAATACCATATAATATATCGTAATATGCAGTGTATCATTGAAAATACCTTATAATATAATGTAATATGCAGTGTATCATTGAAAATACCTTATAATATAACGTAATATGCAGTGTATCATTGAAAATACCATATAATATATCGTAATATGCAGTGTATAATTGAAAATACCATATAATATATCGTAATATGCAGTGTATCATTGAAAATACCTTATAGTATAACGTAATATGCAGTGTATCATTGAAAATACCTTATAATATAACGTAATATGCAGTGTATCATTGAAAATACCATATAATATATCGTAATATGCAGTGTATAATTGAAAATATCTTATAATATAACGTAATATGCAGTGTATCATTGAAAATACCTTATAATATAACGTAATATGCAGTGTATCATTGAAAATACCTTATAATATAACGTAATATGCAGTGTATCATTGAAAACACCTTATAATATAACGTAATATGCAGTGTAGCATTGAAAATACTTTATAATATAACGTAATAAGCAGTGTATCATTAGAAATTCCTTATAATATATGGTAATTTGTAGTGTATCAATGAAAATACCTTATAATATAACGTAATATGCAGTGTATCATTGAAAATACCTTATAATATAACGTAATATGCAGTGTATCATTGAAAATACCTTATAATATAACGTAATATGCAGTGTATCATTGAAAATACCTTATAATTTATAGTAGTTTACCATTGAAAATACCTTATAATATAACGTAATATGCAGTGTATCATTGAAAATACCTTATAATATAACGTAATATGCAGTGTATCATTGAAAATACCTTATAATATAACGTAATATGCAGTGTATCATTGAAAATACCATATAATATATCGTAATATGCAGTGTATCATTGAAAATACCTTATATATAACGTAATATGCAGTGTATCATTGAAAATACCTTATAATATAACGTAATATGCAGTGTATCATTGAAAATACCATATAATATATCGTAATATGCAGTGTATAATTGAAAATATCTTATAATATAACGTAATATGCAGTGTATCATTGAAAATACCTTATAATATAACGTAATATGCAGTGTATCATTGAAAATGCCTTATAATATAACGTAATATGCAGTGTATCATTGAAAATACTTATAATATAACGTAATATGCAGTGTATCATTGAAAATACCTTATAATATAACGTAATATGCAGTGTATCATTGAAAACACCTTATAATATAACGTAATATGCAGTGTAGCATTGAAAATACTTTATAATATAACGTAATATGCAGTGTATCATTAAAAATTCCTTATAATATATGGTAATTTGTAGTGTATCAATGAAAATACCTTATAATATAACGTAATATGCAGTGTATCATTGAAAATACCTTATAATATAATGTTATATGCAGTGTATCATTGAAAATACCTTATAATATAACGTAATATGCAGTTTATCATTGAAAATACCTTATAATATAACGTAATATGCAGTGTATCATTGAAAATACCTTATAATTTATAGTAGTTTACCATTGAAAATACCTTATAATATAACGTAATATGCATTGTATCATTGAAAATACCATATAATATATCGTAATATGCAGTGTATCATTGAAAATACCTTATAATATAACGTAATATGCAGTGTATCATTGAAAATACCTTATAATATAACGTAATATGCAGTGTATCATTGAAAATACCATATAATATATCGTAATATGCAGTGTATAATTCAAAATATCTTATAATATAACGTAATATGCAGTGTATCATTGAAAATACCTTATAATATAACGTAATATGCAGTGTATCATTGAAAATACCATATAATATATCGTAATATGCAGTGTATCATTGAAAATACCTTATAATATAACGTAATATGCAGTGTATCATTGAAAATACCTTATAATATAACGTAATATGCAGTTTATCATTGAAAATACCTTATAATATAACGTAATATGCAGTGTATCATTGAAAATACCATATAATATATCGTAATATGCAGTGTATAATTCAAAATATCTTATAATATAACGTAATATGCAGTGTATCATTGAAAATACCTTATAATATAACGTAATATGCAGTGTATCATTGAAAATACCATATAATATATCGTAATATGCAGTGTATCATTGAAATACCTTATAATATAACGTAATATGCAGTGTATCATTGAAAATACCTTATAATATAACGTAATATGCAGTGTATCATTGAAAATACCATATAATATATCGTAATATGCAGTGTATAATTGAAAATATCTTATAATATAACGTAATATGCAGTGTATCATTGAAAATACCTTATAATATAACGTAATATGCAGTGTATCATTGAAAATTCCTTATAATATATGGTAATTTGTAGTGTATCAATGAAAATACCTTATAATATAACGTAATATGCAGTGTATCATTGAAAATACCTTATAATATAACGTAATATGCAGTGTATCATTGAAAATACCTTATAATATAACGTAATATGCAGTGTATCATTGAAAATACCATATAATATATCGTAATATGCAGTGTATCATTGAAAATACCTTATAATATAATGTAATATGCAGTGTATCATTGAAAATACCTTATAATATAACGTAATATGCAGTGTATCATTGAAAATACCATATAATATATCGTAATATGCAGTGTATAATTGAAAATACCATATAATATATCGTAATATGCAGTGTATCAATGAAAATACCTTATAATATAACGTAATATTGCAGTGTATCATTGAAAATACCTTATAATATAACGTAATATGCAGTGTATCATTGAAAATACCTTATAATATAACGTAATATGCAGTGTATCATTGAAAACACCTTATAATATAACGTAATATGCAGTGTAGCATTGAAAATACTTTATAATATAACGTAATATGCAGTGTATCATTAAAAATTCCTTATAATCTATGGTAATTTGTAGTGTATCAATGAAAATACCTTATAATATACGTAATATGCAGTGTATCATTGAAAATACCTTACAATATATCATAAATGTAGTTTATCATCGAAAATACCTTATAATATAACGTAATATGCAGTGTATCATTAGAAATTCCTTATAATATATGGTAATTTGTAGTGTATCAATGAAAATACCTTATAATATAACGTAATATGCAGTGTATCATTGAAAATACCTTATAATATAATGTAATATGCAGTGTATCATTGAAAATACCTTATAATATAACGTAATATGCAGTGTATCATTGAAAATACCTTATAATATAACGTAATATTCAGTGTATCATTGAAAATACCTTATAATTTATAGTAGTTTACCATTGAAAATACCTTATAATATAACGTAATATGCAGTGTATCATTGAAAATACCTTATAATATAACGTAATATGCAGTGTATCATTGAAAATACCTTATAATATAACGTAATATGCAGTGTATCATTGAAAATACCTTATAATATAACGTAATATGCAGTGTATCATTGAAAATACCTTATAATTTATAGTAGTTTACCATTGAAAATACCTTATAATATAACGTAATATGCAGTGTATCATTGAAAATACCTTATAATATAACGTAATATGCAGTGTATCATTGAAAATACCTTATAATATAACGTAATATGCATTGTATCATTGAAAATACCATATAATATATCGTAATATGCAGTGTATCATTGAAAATACCTTATAATATAACGTAATATGCAGTGTATCATTGAAAATACCTTCTAATATAACGTAATATGCAGTGTATCATTGAAAATACCATATAATATATCGTAATATGCAGTGTATAATTCAAAATATCTTATAATATAACGTAATATGCAGTGTATCATTGAAAATACCTTATAATATAACGTAATATGCAGTGTATCATTGAAAATGCCTTATAATATAACGTAATATGCAGTGTATCATTGAAAATACCTTATAATATAACGTAATATGCAGTGTATCATTGAAAATACCTTATAATATAACGTAATATGCAGTGTATCATTGAAAACACCTTATAATATAACGTAATATGCAGTGTAGCATTGAAAATACTTTATAATATAACGTAATATGCAGTGTATCATTAAAAATTCCTTATAATCTATGGTAATTTGTAGTGTATCAATGAAAATACCTTATAATATAACGTAATATGCAGTGAATCATTGAAAATACCTTACAATATATCATAAATGTAGTTTATCATCGAAAATACCTTATAATATAACGTAATATGCAGTGTATCATTAGAAATTCCTTATAATATATGGTAATTTGTAGTGTATCAATGAAAATACCTTATAATATAACGTAATATGCAGTGTATCATTGAAAATACCTTATAATATAATGTAATATGCAGTGTATCATTGAAAATACCTTATAATATAACGTAATATGCAGTGTATCATTGAAAATACCTTATAATATAACGTAATATTCAGTGTATCATTGAAAATACCTTATAATTTATAGTAGTTTACCATTGAAAATACCTTATAATATAACGTAATATGCAGTGTATCATTGAAAATACCTTATAATATAACGTAATATGCAGTGTATCATTGAAAATACCTTATAATATAACGTAATATGCAGTGTATCATTGAAAATACCTTATAATATAACGTAATATGCAGTGTATCATTGAAAATACCTTATAATATAACGTAATATGCAGTGTATCATTGAAAATACCTTATAATTTATAGTAGTTTACCATTGAAAATACCTTATAATATAACGTAATATGCAGTGTATCATTGAAAATACCTTATAATATAACGTAATATGCAGTGTATCATTGAAAATACCTTATAATATAACGTAATATGCATTGTATCATTGAAAATACCATATAATATATCGTAATATGCAGTGTATCATTGAAAATACCTTATAATATAACGTAATATGCAGTGTATCATTGAAAATACCTTCTAATATAACGTAATATGCAGTGTATCATTGAAAATACCATATAATATATCGTAATATGCAGTGTATAATTCAAAATATCTTATAATATAACGTAATATGCAGTGTATCATTGAAAATACCTTATAATATAACGTAATATGCAGTGTATCATTGAAAATGCCTTATAATATAACGTAATATGCAGTGTATCATTGAAAATACCTTATAATATAACGTAATATGCAGTGTATCATTGAAAATACCTTATAATATAACGTAATATGCAGTGTAGCATTGAAAATACTTTATAATATAACGTAATATGCAGTGTATCATTAAAAATTCCTTATAATCTATGGTAATTTGTAGTGTATCAATGAAAATACCTTATAATATAACGTAATATGCAGTGAATCATTGAAAATACCTTACAATATATCATAAATGTAGTTTATCATCGAAAATACCTTATAATATAACGTAATATGCAGTGTATCATTAGAAATTCCTTATAATATATGGTAATTTGTAGTGTATCAATGAAAATACCTTATAATATAACGTAATATGCAGTGTATCATTGAAAATACCTTATAATATAATGTAATATGCAGTGTATCATTGAAAATACCTTATAATATAACGTAATATGCAGTGTATCATTGAAAATACCTTATAATATAACGTAATATTCAGTGTATCATTGAAAATACCTTATAATTTATAGTAGTTTACCATTGAAAATACCTTATAATATAACGTAATATGCAGTGTATCATTGAAAATACCTTATAATATAACGTAATATGCAGTGTATCATTGAAAATACCTTATAATATAACGTAATATGCAGTGTATCATTGAAAATACCATATAATATATCGTAATATGCAGTGTATCATTGAAAATGCCTTATAATATAACGTAATATGCAGTGTATCATTGAAAATACCTTATAATATAACGTAATATGCAGTGTATCATTGAAAATACCTTATAATATAACGTAATATGCAGTGTATCATTGAAAACACCTTATAATATAACGTAATATGCAGTGTAGCATTGAAAATACTTTATAATATAACGTAATATGCAGTGTATCATTAAAAATTCCTTATAATATATGGTAATTTGTAGTGTATCAATGAAAATACCTTATAATATAACGTAATATGCAGTGTATCATTGAAAATACCTTACAATATATCATAAATGTAGTTTATCATCGAAAATACCTTATAATATAATGTAATATGCAGTGTATCATTGAAAATGCGTTATAATATAACGTAATATGCAGTGTATCATTGAAAATACCTTATAATATAACGTAATATGTAGTGTATCATTGAAAATACCTTATAAAATAACGTAATATGCAGTGTATCATTGAAAATACCTTATAATATAACGTAATATGCAGTGTATCATTGAAAATACCTTATAATATATAGTAGTTTACCATTAAAAATACCATATAATATAACGTAATATGCAGTGTATTATTGAAAACACCTTATAATATAACGTAATATGCAGTGTATCATTGAAAATACCTTATAATATAACGTAATAGGCACTGTATCATTGAAAATACCTTATAATATAACGTAATATGCAGTGTATCATTGAAAATACCTTATAATATATAGTAGTTTACCATTGAAAATACCTTATAATATATAGTAGTTTATCATTGAAAATACCTTATAATATAACGTAATATGCAGTGTATCATTGAAAATACCTTATAATATAATGTAATATGCAGTGTATCATTGAAAATACCTTATAATATAACGTAATATGCAGTGTATCATTGAAAATACCTTATAATATAACGTAATATGCAGTGTATCATTGAAAATACCTTATAATTTATAGTAGTTTACCATTGAAAATACCTTATAATATAACGTAATATGCAGTGTATCATTGAAAATACCATATAATATATCGTAATATGCAGTGTATAATTCAAAATATCTTATAATATAACGTAATATGCAGTGTATCATTGAAAATACCTTATAATATAACGTAATATGCAGTGTATCATTGAAAATGCCTTATAATATAACGTAATATGCAGTGTATCATTGAAAATACCTTATAATATAACGTAATATGCAGTGTATCATTGAAAATACCTTATAATATAACGTAATATGCAGTGTATCATTGAAAACACCTTATAATATAACGTAATATGCAGTGTAGCATTGAAAATACTTTATAATATAACGTAATATGCAGTGTATCATTAAAAATTCCTTATAATATATGGTAATTTGTAGTGTATCAATGAAAATACCTTATAATATAACGTAATATGCAGTGTATCATTGAAAATACCTTACAATATATCATAAATGTAGTTTATCATCGAAAATACCTTATAATATAATGTAATATGCAGTGTATCATTGAAAATGCGTTATAATATAACGTAATATGCAGTGTATCATTGAAAATACCTTATAATATAACGTAATATGTAGTGTATCATTGAAAATACCTTATAAAATAACGTAATATGCAGTGTATCATTGAAAATACCTTATAATATAACGTAATATGCAGTGTATCATTGAAAATACCTTATAATATAACGTAATATGCAGTGTATCATTGAAAATACCTTATAATATAACGTAATATGCAGTGTATCATTGAAAATACCTTATAATATAACGTAATATGCAGTGTATCATTGAAAATACCATATAATATATCGTAATATGCAGTGTATCATTGAAAATACCTTATAATATAACGTAATATGCAGTGTATCATTGAAAATACCTTATAATATAACGTAATATGCAGTGTATCATTGAAAATACCATATAATATATCGTAATATGCAGTGTATAATTGAAAATATCTTATAATATAACGTAATATGCAGTGTATCATTGAAAATACCTTAGAATATAACGTAATATGCAGTGTATCATTGAAAATACCATATAATATATCGTAATATGCAGTGTATCATTGAAAATACCTTATAATATAACGTAATATGCAGTGTATCATTGAAAATACCTTATAATATAACGTAATATGCAGTGTATCATTGAAAATACCATATAATATATCGTAATATGCAGTGTATAATTCAAAATATCTTATAATATAACGTAATATGCAGTGTATCATTGAAAATACCTTATAATATAACGTAATATGCAGTGTATCATTGAAAATGCTTTATAATATAACGTAATATGCAGTGTATCACTGAAAATACCTTATAATATATCTTAATATGTAGTTTATCATTGAAAATACCTTATAATATATAGTAGTTTATCATTGAAAATACCTTATAATATAACGTAATATGCAGTGTATCATTGGAAATACCTTATAATATAACGTAATATGCAGTGTATCATTGAAAATACCTTATAATATAACGTAATATGCAGTGTATCATTGAAAATACCTTATAATATAATGTAATATGCAGTGTATCATTGAAAATACCTTATAATATAACGTAATATGCAGTGTATTATTGAAAACACCTTATAATATAACGTAATATGCAGTGTATCATTGAAAATACCTTATAATATAACGTAATATGCAGTTTATCATTGAAAATACCTTATAATATAACGTGGTATGCAGTGTATCATTGAAAATACCTTATAATATAACGTAATATGCAGTGTATCATTGAAAATACCTTATAATATATCGTAATATGCAGTGTATCATTGAAAATACCTTATAATATAACGTAATATGCAGTGTATCATTGAAAATACCTTATAATATATAGTAGTTTACCATTGAAAATACCTTATAATATAATGTAATATGCAGTGTATCATTGAAAATACCTTATAATATAACGTAATATGCAGTGTATCATTGAAAATACCTTATAATATAACGTGGTATGCAGTGTATCATTGAAAATACCTTATAATATAACGTAATATGCAGTGTATCATTGAAAATACCTTATAATATAACGTAATATGCAGTGTATCATTGAAAATACCTTATAATATAACGTAATATGCAGTGTATAAATGAAAATACCTTATAATATAACGTAATATGCAGTGTATCATTGAAAATACCTTATAATATAACGTAATATGCAGTGTATCATTGAAAATACCTTATAATATAACGTAATATGCAGTGTATAAATGAAAATACCTTATAATATAACGTAATATGCTGTGTATCATTGAAAATACCTTATAATGTAACGTAATAGGCACTGTATCATTGAAAATACCTTATAATATAACGTAATATGCAGTGTATCATTGAAAATACCTTATAATATATAGTAGTTTACCATTGAAAATACCTTATAATATATAGTAGTTTATCATTGAAAATACCTTATAATATAACGTAATATGCAGTGTATCATTGGAAATACCTTATAATATAACGTAATATGCAGTGTATAATTGAAAATACCTTATAATATAACGTAATATGCAGTGTATCATTGGAAATACCTTATAATATAACGTAATATGCAGTGTATCATTGGAAATACCTTATAATATAACGTAATATGCAGTGTATCATTGAAAATACCTTATAATATAACGTAATATGCAGTGTATAATTGAAAATACCTTATAATATAACGTAATATGCAGTGTATCATTGAAAATACCTTATAATATAACGTAATATGCAGTGTATCATTGGAAATACCTTATAATATAACGTAATATGCAGTGTATCATTGAAAATACCTTATAATATAACGTAATATGCAGTGTATCATTGGAAATACCTTATAATATAACGTAATATGCAGTGTATCATTGAAAATACCTTATAATATAACGTAATATGCAGTGTATCATTGAAAATACCTTATAATATAACGTAATATGCAGTGTATCATTGAAAATACCTTATACAATAATGTAATATACAGTGTATCATTGAAAATACCTTATAATATAACGTAATATGCAGTGTATCATTGAAAATACCTTATAATATATAGTAGTTTACCATTGAAAATACCTTATAATATATAGTAGTTTATCATTGAAAATACCTTATAATATAACGTAATATGCAGTGTATCATTGGAAATACCTTATAATATAACGTAATATGCAGTGTATCATTGAAAATACCTTATAATATAACGTGGTATGCAGTGTATCATTGAAAATACCTTATAATATAACGTAATATGCAGTGTATCATTGAAAATACCTTATAATATAACGTAATATGCAGTGTATCATTGGAAATACCTTATAATATAACGTAATATGCAGTGTATCATTGAAAATACCTTATAATATAACGTGGTATGCAGTGTATCATTGAAAATACCTTATAATATAACGTAATATGCAGTGTATCATTGGAAATACCTTATAATATAACGTAATATGCAGTGTATCATTGAAAATACCTTATAATATAACGTGGTATGCAGTGTATCATTGAAAATACCTTATAATATAATGTAATATGCAGTGTATCATTGAAAATACCTTATAATATAACGTAATATGCAGTGTATCATTGAAAATACCATATAATATATCGTAATATGCAGTGTATCATTGAAAATACCTTATAATATAACGTAATATGCAGTGTATCATTGAAAATACCTTATAATATATAGTAGTTTACCATTGAAAATACCTTATAATATATAGTAGTTTATCATTGAAAATACCTTATAATATAACGTAATATGCAGTGTATCATTGGAAATACCTTATAATATAACGTAATATGCAGTGTATCATTGAAAATACCTTATAATATAACGTGGTATGCAGTGTATCATTGAAAACACCTTATAATATAACGTAATATGCAGTGTATAATTGAAAATACCTTATAATATAACGTAATAGGCACTGTATCATTGAAAATACCTTATAATATAACGTAATATGCAGTGTATCATTGAAAATACCTTATAACATATAGTAGTTTACCATTGAATATACGTTATAATATATAGTAGTTTATCATTGAAAATACCTTATAATATAACGTAATATGCAGTGTATCATTGGAAATACCTTATAATATAACGTAATATGCAGTGTATCATTGAAAATACCTTATAATATAACGTGGTATGCAGTGTATCATTGAAAATACCTTATAATATAACGTAATATGCAGTGTATCATTGGAAATACCTTATAATATAACGTAATATGCAGTGTATCATTGAAAATACCTTATAATATAACGTGGTATGCAGTGTATCATTGAAAATACCTTATAATATAATGTAATATGCAGTGTATCATTGAAAATACCTTATAATATAACGTAATATGCAGTGTATCATTGAAAATACCATATAATATATCGTAATATGCAGTGTATCATTGAAAATACCTTATAATATAACGTAATATGCAGTGTATCATTGAAAATACCTTATAATATATAGTAGTTTACCATTGAAAATGCCTTATAATATAATGTAATATGCAGTGTATCATTGAAAATACCTTATAATATAACGTAATATGCAGTGTATCATTGAAAATGCCTTATAATATAACGTAATATGCAGTGTATCATTGAAAATACCTTATAATATAACGTAATATGCAGTGTATCATTGGAAATACCTTATAATATAACGTAATATGCAGTGTATCATTGAAAATACCTTATAATATAACGTAATATGCAGTGTATAATTGAAAATACCTTATAATATAACGTAATATGCAGTGTATCATTGAAAATACCTTATAATATAACGTAATATGCAGTGTATCATTGGAAATACCTTATAATATAACGTAATATGCAGTGTATCATTGAAAATACCATATGATATAACGTAATATGCAGTGTATCATTGAAAATACCTTATAATATAACGTAATATGCAGTGTATCATTGAAAATACCATATGATATAACGTAATATGCAGTGTATCATTGAAAATACCTTATAATATAACGTAATATGCAGTGTATCATTGGAAATACCTTATAATATAACGTAATATGCAGTGTATCATTGAAAATACCTTATAATATAACGTAATATGCAGTGTATCATTGAAAATACCTTATAATATATAGTAGTTTACCATTGAAAATACCTTATAATATAACGTAATATGCAGTGTATCATTGAAAATACCTTATAATATATAGTAGTTTACCATTGAAAATACCTTATAATATATAGTAGTTTATCATTGAAAATACCTTATAATATAACGTAATATGCAGTGTATCATTGAAAATGCCTTATAATATAACGTACTTTGCAGTGTATCATTGAAAATACCTTATAATATAACGTAATAGGCAGTGTATCATTGAAAATACCTTATAATATAACGTGGTATGCAGTGTATCATTGAAAATACCTTATAATATAACGTAATATGCAGTGTATCATTGAAAATACCTTATAATATAACGTAATATGCAGTGTATCATTGAAAATACCATATAATATATCGTAATATGCAGTGTATCATTGAAAATACCTTATAATATAACGTAATATGCAGTGTATCATTGAAAATACCATATAATATATAGTAGTTTACCATTGAAAATACCTTATAATATAATGTAATATGCAGTGTATCATTGAAAATACCTTATAATATAACGTGGTATGCAGTGTATCATTGAAAATACCTTATAATATAACGTAATATGCAGTGTATCATTGAAAATACCTTATAATATAACGTAATATGCAGTGTATCATTGAAAATACCATATAATATATCGTAATATGCAGTGTATCATTGAAAATACCTTATAATATAATGTAATATGCAGTGTATCATTGAAAATACCTTATAATATAACGTAATATGCAGTGTATCATTGAAAATACCATATAATATATCGTAATATGCAGTGTATCATTGAAAATACCTTATAATATAACGTAATATGCAGTGTATCATTGAAAATACCTTATAATATATAGTAGTTTACCATTGAAAATGCCTTATAATATAATGTAATATGCAGTGTATCATTGAAAATACCTTATAATATAACGTAATATGCAGTGTATCATTGAAAATACCTTATAATATAACGTAATATGCAGTGTATCATTGAAAATACCTTATAATATAACGTAATATGCAGTGTATCATTGAAAATACCTTATAATATATAGTAGTTTACCATTGAAAATGCCTTATAATATAATGTAATATGCAGTGTATCATTGAAAATACCTTATAATATAACGTAATATGCAGTGTATCATTGAAAATGCCTTATAATATAACGTAATATGCAGTGTATCATTGGAAATACCTTATAATATAACGTAATATGCAGTGTATCATTGAAAATACCTTATAATATAACGTGGTATGCAGTGTATCATTGAAAATACCTTATAATATAACGTAATATGCAGTGTATCATTGAAAATACCTTATAATATAACGTAATAGGCACTGTATCATTGAAAATACCTTATAATATAACGTAATATGCAGTGTATCATTGAAAATACCTTATAACATATAGTAGTTTACCATTGAAAATACCTTATAATATATAGTAGTTTATCATTGAAAATACCTTATAATATAACGTAATATGCAGTGTATCATTGGAAATACCTTATAATATAACGTAATATGCAGTGTATCATTGAAAATACCTTATAATATAACGTGGTATGCAGTGTATCATTGAAAATACCTTATAATATAACGTAATATGCAGTGTATCATTGGAAATACCTTATAATATAACGTAATATGCAGTGTATCATTGAAAATACCTTATAATATAACGTGGTATGCAGTGTATCATTGAAAATACCTTATAATATAATGTAATATGCAGTGTATCATTGAAAATACCTTATAATATAACGTAATATGCAGTGTATCATTGAAAATACCATATAATATATCGTAATATGCAGTGTATCATTGAAAATACCTTATAATATAACGTAATATGCAGTGTATCATTGAAAATACCTTATAATATATAGTAGTTTACCATTGAAAATGCCTTATAATATAATGTAATATGCAGTGTATCATTGAAAATACCTTATAATATAACGTAATATGCAGTGTATCATTGAAAATACCTTATAATATAACGTAATATGCAGTGTATCATTGAAAATACCTTATAATATAACGTAATATGCAGTGTATCATTGAAAATACCTTATAATATATAGTAGTTTACCATTGAAAATGCCTTATAATATAATGTAATATGCAGTGTATCATTGAAAATACCTTATAATATAACGTAATATGCAGTGTATCATTGAAAATGCCTTATAATATAACGTAATATGCAGTGTATCATTGAAAATACCTTATAATATAACGTAATATGCAGTGTATAATTGAAAATACCTTATAATATAACGTAATATGCAGTGTATCATTGGAAATACCTTATAATATAACGTAATATGCATTGTATCATTGGAAATACCTTATAATATAACGTAATATGCAGTGTATCATTGAAAATACCTTATAATATAACGTAATATGCAGTGTATAATTGAAAATACCTTATAATATAACGTAATATGCAGTGTATCATTGAAAATACCTTATAATATAACGTAATATGCAGTGTATCATTGGAAATACCTTATAATATAACGTAATATGCAGTGTATCATTGAAAATACCATATGATATAACGTAATATGCAGTGTATCATTGAAAATACCTTATAATATAACGTAATATGCAGTGTATCATTGAAAATACCATATGATATAACGTAATATGCAGTGTATCATTGAAAATACCTTATAATATAACGTAATATGCAGTGTATCATTGGAAATACCTTATAATATAACGTAATATGCAGTGTATCATTGAAAATACCTTATAATATAACGTAATATGCAGTGAATCATTGAAAATACCTTATAATATATAGTAGTTTACCAATGAAAATACCTTGTAATATATAGTAGATTATCATTGAAAATACCTTATAATATAACGTAATATGCAGTGTATCATTGAAAATACCTTATAATATAACGTAATATGCAGTGTATCATTTAAAATACCTTATAATATAACGTAATATGCAGTGTATCATTGAAGATACCTTATAATATATAGTAGTTTACCATTGAAAATACCTTATAATATATAGTAGTTTATCATTGAAAATACCTTATAATATAACGTAATATGCAGTGTATCATTGAAAATACCTTATAATATAATGTAATATGCAGTGTATCATTGAAAATACCTTATAATATAACGTAATATGCAGTGTATCATTGAAAATACCTTATAATATAACGTAATATGCAGTGTATCATTGAAAATACCTTATAATATATAGTAGTTTACCATTGAAAATACCTTATAATATAACGTAATATGCAGTGTATCATTGAAAATACCTTATAATATATAGTAGTTTACCATTGAAAATACCTTATAATATATAGTAGTTTATCATTGAAAATACCTTATAATATAACGTAATATGCAGTGTATCATTGAAAATGCCTTATAATATAACGTACTTTGCAGTGTATCATTGAAAATACCTTATAATATAACGTAATAGGCAGTGTATCATTGAAAATACCTTATAATATAACGTGGTATGCAGTGTATCATTGAAAATACCTTATAATATAACGTAATATGCAGTGTATCATTGAAAATACCTTATAATATAACGTAATATGCAGTGTATCATTGAAAATACCATATAATATATCGTAATATGCAGTGTATCATTGAAAATACCTTATAATATAACGTAATATGCAGTGTATCATTGAAAATACCATATAATATATAGTAGTTTACCATTGAAAATACCTTATAATATAATGTAATATGCAGTGTATCATTGAAAATACCTTATAATATAACGTAATATGCAGTGTATCATTGAAAATACCTTATAATATAACGTAATATGCAGTGTATCATTGAAAATACCTTATAATATAACGTAATATGCAGTGTATCATTTAAAATACCTTATAATATAACGTAATATGCAGTGTATCATTGAAGATACCTTATAATATATAGTAGTTTACCATTGAAAATACCTTATAATATATAGTAGTTTATCATTGAAAATACCTTATAATATAACGTAATATGCAGTGTATCATTGGAAATACCTTATAATATAACGTAATATGCAGTGTATCATTGAAAATACCTTATAATATAACGTGGTATGCAGTGTATCATTGAAAATACCTTATAATATAACGTAATATGCAGTGTATCATTGAAAATACCTTATAATATAACGTAATAGGCACTGTATCATTGAAAATACCTTATAATATAACGTAATATGCAGTGTATCATTGAAAATACCTTATAACATATAGTAGTTTACCATTGAAAATACCTTATAATATATAGTAGTTTATCATTGAAAATACCTTATAATATAACGTAATATGCAGTGTATCATTGGAAATACCTTATAATATAACGTAATATGCAGTGTATCATTGAAAATGCCTTATAATATAACGTAATATGCAGTGTATCATTGAAAATACCTTATAATATAACGTAATATGCAGTGTATAATTGAAAATACCTTATAATATAACGTAATATGCAGTGTATCATTGGAAATACCTTATAATATAACGTAATATGCATTGTATCATTGGAAATACCTTATAATATAACGTAATATGCAGTGTATCATTGAAAATACCTTATAATATAACGTAATATGCAGTGTATAATTGAAAATACCTTATAATATAACGTAATATGCAGTGTATCATTGAAAATACCTTATAATATAACGTAATATGCAGTGTATCATTGAAAATACCTTATAATATAACGTGGTATGCAGTGTATCATTGAAAATACCTTATAATATAACGTAATATGCAGTGTATCATTGGAAATACCTTATAATATAACGTAATATGCAGTGTATCATTGAAAATACCTTATAATATAACGTGGTATGCAGTGTATCATTGAAAATACCTTATAATATAATGTAATATGCAGTGTATCATTGAAAATACCTTATAATATAACGTAATATGCAGTGTATCATTGAAAATACCATATAATATATCGTAATATGCAGTGTATCATTGAAAATACCTTATAATATAACGTAATATGCAGTGTATCATTGAAAATACCTTATAATATAACGTAATATGCAGTGTATCATTGAAAATGCCTTATAATATAACGTAATATGCAGTGTATCATTGAAAATACCTTATAATATAACGTAATATGCAGTGTATAATTGAAAATACCTTATAATATAACGTAATATGCAGTGTATCATTGGAAATACCTTATAATATAACGTAATATGCATTGTATCATTGGAAATACCTTATAATATAACGTAATATGCAGTGTATCATTGAAAATACCTTATAATATAACGTAATATGCAGTGTATAATTGAAAATACCTTATAATATAACGTAATATGCAGTGTATCATTGAAAATACCTTATAATATAACGTAATATGCAGTGTATCATTGGAAATACCTTATAATATAACGTAATATGCAGTGTATCATTGAAAATACCATATGATATAACGTAATATGCAGTGTATCATTGAAAATACCTTATAATATAACGTAATATGCAGTGTATCATTGGAAATACCTTATAATATAACGTAATATGCAGTGTATCATTGAAAATGCCTTATAATATAACGTAATATGCAGTGTATCATTGAAAATACCTTATAATATAACGTAGTATGCAGTGTATCATTGAAAATAGCTTATAATATAACGTAATATGCAGTGTATAATTGAAAATACCTTATAATATAACGTAATATGCAGTGTATCATTGAAAATACCTTATAATGTATCGTAATATGCAGTGTATCATTGAAAATACCATATGATATAACGTAATATGCAGTGTATCATTGAAAATACCTTATAATATAACGTAGTATGCAGTGTATCATTGAAAATACCTTATAATATAACTTAATATGCAGTGTATCATTGAAAATACCTTATAATGTAACGTAATATGCAGTGTATCATTGAAAATACCTTCTAATATATAGTAGTTTACCATTGAAAATACCTTATAATATAATGTAATATGCAGTGTATCATTGAAAATACCTTATAATATAACGTAATATGCAGTGTATCATTGAAAATACCTTATAATATAACGTAATAGGCACTGTATCATTGAAAATACCTTATAATATAACGTAATATGCAGTGTATCATTGAAAATACCTTATAATATATAGTAGTTTACCATTGAAAATACCTTATAATATATAGTAGTTTATCATTGAAAATACCTTATAATATAACGTAATATGCAGTGTATCATTGGAAATACCTTATAATATAACGTAATATGCAGTGTATCATTGAAAATACCTTATAATATAACGTGGTATGCAGTGTATCATTGAAAATACCTTATAATATAACGTAATATGCAGTGTATCATTGAAAATACCTTATAATATAACGTAATAGGCACTGTATCATTGAAAATACCTTATAATATAACGTAATATGCAGTGTATCATTGAAAATACCTTATAACATATAGTAGTTTACCATTGAAAATACCTTATAATATATAGTAGTTTATCATTGAAAATACCTTATAATATAACGTAATATGCAGTGTATCATTGGAAATACCTTATAATATAACGTAATATGCAGTGTATCATTGAAAATACCTTATAATATAACGTGGTATGCAGTGTATCATTGAAAATACCTTATAATATAACGTAATATGCAGTGTATCATTGGAAATACCTTATAATATAACGTAATATGCAGTGTATCATTGAAAATACCTTATAATATAACGTGGTATGCAGTGTATCATTGAAAATACCTTATAATATAATGTAATATGCAGTGTATCATTGAAAATACCTTATAATATAACGTAATATGCAGTGTATCATTGAAAATACCATATAATATATCGTAATATGCAGTGTATCATTGAAAATACCTTATAATATAACGTAATATGCAGTGTATCATTGGAAATACCTTATAATATAACGTAATATGCAGTGTATCATTGAAAATGCCTTATAATATAACGTAATATGCAGTGTATCATTGAAAATACCTTATAATATAACGTAATATGCAGTGTATAATTGAAAATACCTTATAATATAACGTAATATGCATTGTATCATTGGAAATACCTTATAATATAACGTAATATGCAGTGTATCATTGAAAATACCTTATAATATAACGTAATATGCAGTGTATAATTGAAAATACCTTATAATATAACGTAATATGCAGTGTATCATTGAAAATACCTTATAATATAACGTAATATGCAGTGTATCATTGGAAATACCTTATAATATAACGTAATATGCAGTGTATCATTGAAAATACCATATGATATAACGTAATATGCAGTGTATCATTGAAAATACCTTATAATATAACGTAATATGCAGTGTATCATTGGAAATACCTTATAATATAACGTAATATGCAGTGTATCATTGAAAATGCCTTATAATATAACGTAATATGCAGTGTATCATTGAAAATACCTTATAATATAACGTAGTATGCAGTGTATCATTGAAAATAGCTTATAATATAACGTAATATGCAGTGTATAATTGAAAATACCTTATAATATAACGTAATATGCAGTGTATCATTGAAAATACCTTATAATGTATCGTAATATGCAGTGTATCATTGAAAATACCATATGATATAACGTAATATGCAGTGTATCATTGAAAATACCTTATAAAATAACGTAGTATGCAGTGTATCATTGAAAATACCTTATAATATAACGTAATATGCAGTGTATCATTGAAAATACCTTATAATGTAACGTAATATGCAGTGTATCATTGAAAATACCTTCTAATATAACGTAATATACAGTGTTTAATTGAAAATACCTTATAATATATCGTAATATGTAGTTTACCATCGAAAATGCCTTATAATATAACGTAATATGCAGTGTATCATTGAAAATACCTTATAATATAACGTAATATGCAGTGTATCATTGAAAATACCTTATAATATAACGTAATATGCAGTGTATCATTGAAAATACCTTATAATATAACGTAATATGCAGTGTATCATTGAAAATACCATATAATATATCGTAATATGCAGTGTATCATTGAAAATACCTTATAATATAACGTAATATGCAGTGTATCATTGGAAATACCATATGATATAACGTAATATGCAGTGCATCATTGAAAATACCATATGATATAACGTAATATGCAGTGTATCATTGAAAATACCTTATAATATAACGTAATATGCAGTGTATCATTGGAAATACCTTATAATATAACGTAATATGCAGTGTATCATTGAAAATACCATATGATATAACGTAATATGCAGTGTATCATTGAAAATACCTTATAATATAACGTAATATGCAGTGTATCATTGGAAATACCTTATAATATAACGTAATATGCAGTGTATCATTGAAAATACCTTATAATATAACGTAATATGCAGTGTATCATTGGAAATACCTTATAATATAACGTAATATGCAGTGTATCATTGAAAATACCATATGATATAACGTAATATGCAGTGTATCATTGAAAATACCTTATAATATAACGTAATATGCAGTGTATCATTGGAAATACCTTATAATATAACGTAATATGCAGTGTATCATTGAAAATACCTTATAATATAACGTAATATGCAGTGAATCATTGAAAATACCTTATAATATATAGTAGTTTACCATTGAAAATACCTTGTAATATATAGTAGATTATCATTGAAAATACCTTATAACATAACGTAATATGCAGTGTATCATTGAAAATACCTTATAATATAACGTAATATGCAGTGTATCATTTAAAATACCTTATAATATAACGTAATAGGCACTGTATCATTGAAAATACCTTATAATATAACGTAATATGCAGTGTATCATTGAAAATACCTTATAATATATAGTAGTTTACCATTGAAAATACCTTATAATATATAGTAGTTTATCATTGAAAATACCTTATAATATAACGTAATATGCAGTGTATCATTGGAAATACCTTATAATATAACGTAATATGCAGTGTATCATTGAAAATACCTTATAATATAACGTGGTATGCAGTGTATCATTGAAAATACCTTATAATATAACGTAATATGCAGTGTATCATTGAAAATACCTTATAATATAACGTAATAGGCACTGTATCATTGAAAATACCTTATAATATAACGTAATATGCAGTGTATCATTGAAAATACCTTATAATATATAGTAGTTTACCATTGAAAATACCTTATAATATATAGTAGTTTATCATTGAAAATACCTTATAATAAAACGTAATATGCAGTGTATCATTGGAAATACCTTATAATATAACGTAATATGCAGTGTATCATTGAAAATACCTTATAATATAACGTGGTATGCAGTGTATCATTGAAAATGCCTTATAATATAACGTAATATGCAGTGTATCATTGAAAATACCTTATAATATAACGTAGTATGCAGTGTATCATTGAAAATAGCTTATAATATAACGTAATATGCAGTGTATAATTGAAAATACCTTATAATATAACGTAATATGCAGTGTATCATTGAAAATACCTTATAATGTATCGTAATATGCAGTGTATCATTGAAAATACCTTATAATATAACGTAATATGCAGTGTATCATTGAAAATACCTTATAATATAACGTAATATGCAGTGTATCATTGGAAATACCTTATAATATAACGTAATATGCAGTGTATCATTGGAAATACCTTATAATATAACGTAATATGCAGTGTATCATTGAAAATACCATATGATATAACGTAATATGCAGTG
>CAKAJI010000374.1:0-12500 GCA_916610255.1 Lasioglossum lativentre
ACTGGCGTCACGACACACGGTTTCGTATGCACAGTTTACCACGAATATAACGTTTAAAATCATCTAGGAACGATAGGAAAAAAGTTTACTCTTACCGCGAACCGTCTAACCGACACGGCGCGGTACTTAGCAATTTTATCGTTCCAGCGATACCTAAGCGATCTCGCCGGAAGTTAACTCGGTAAATACGCGTCCGAGAGAACTGGCGTCACGACACACGGTTTCGTATGCACAGTTTACCACGAATATAACGTTTAAAATCATCTAGGAACGATAGGAAAAAAGTTTACTCTTACCGCGAACCGTCTAACCGACACGGCGCGGTACTTAGCAATTTTATCGTTCCAGCGATACCTAAGCGACTCGCCGGAAGTTAACTCGGTAAATACGCGTCCGAGAGAACTGGCGTCACGACACACGGTTTCGTATGCACAGTTTACCACGAATATAACGTTTAAAATCATCTAGGAACGATAGGAAAAAAGTTTACTCTTACCGCGAACCGTCTAACCGACACGGCGCGGTACTTAGCAATTTTATCGTTCCAGCGATACCTAAGCGACTCGCCGGAAGTTAACTCGGTAAATACGCGTCCGAGAGAACTGGCGTCACGACACACGGTTTCGTATGCACAGTTTACCACGAATATAACGTTTAAAATCATCTAGGAACGATAGGAAAAAAGTTTACTCTTACCGCGAACCGTCTAACCGACACGGCGCGGTACTTAGCAATTTTATCGTTCCAGCGATACCTAAGCGACTCGCCGGAAGTTAACTCGGTAAATACGCGTCCGAGAGAACTGGCGTCACGACACACGGTTTCGTATGCACAGTTTACCACGAATATAACGTTTAAAATCATCTAGGAACGATAGGAAAAAAGTTTACTCTTACCGCGAACCGTCTAACCGACACGGCGCGGTACTTAGCAATTTTATCGTTCCAGCGATACCTAAGCGACTCGCCGGAAGTTAACTAGGTAAATACGCGTCCGAGAGAACTGGCGTCACGACACACGGTTTCGTATGCACAGTTTACCACGAATATAACGTTTAAAATCATCTAGGAACGATAGGAAAAAAGTTTACTCTTACCGCGAACCGTCTAACCGACACGGCGCGGTACTTAGCAATTTTATCGTTCCAGCGATACCTAAGCGACTCGCCGGAAGTTAACTCGGTAAATACGCGTCCGAGAGAACTGGCGTCACGACACACGGTTTCGTATGCACAGTTTACCACGAATATAACGTTTAAAATCATCTAGGAACGATAGGAAAAAAGTTTACTCTTACCGCGAACCGTCTAACCGACACGGCGCGGTACTTAGCAATTTTATCGTTCCAGCGATACCTAAGCGACTCGCCGGAAGTTAACTCGGTAAATACGCGTCCGAGAGAACTGGCGTCACGACACACGGTTTCGTATGCACAGTTTACCACGAATATAACGTTTAAAATCATCTAGGAACGATAGGAAAAAAGTTTACTCTTACCGCGAACCGTCTAACCGACACGGCGCGGTACTTAGCAATTTTATCGTTCCAGCGATACCTAAGCGACTCGCCGGAAGTTAACTCGGTAAATACGCGTCCGAGAGAACTGGCGTCACGACACACGGTTTCGTATGCACAGTTTACCACGAATATAACGTTTAAAATCATCTAGGAACGATAGGAAAAAAGTTTACTCTTACCGCGAACCGTCTAACCGACACGGCGCGGTACTTAGCAATTTTATCGTTCCAGCGATACCTAAGCGACTCGCCGGAAGTTAACTCGGTAAATACGCGTCCGAGAGAACTGGCGTCACGACACACGGTTTCGTATGCACAGTTTACCACGAATATAACGTTTAAAATCATCTAGGAACGATAGGAAAAAAGTTTACTCTTACCGCGAACCGTCTAACCGACACGGCGCGGTACTTAGCAATTTTATCGTTCCAGCGATACCTAAGCGACTCGCCGGAAGTTAACTCGGTAAATACGCGTCCGAGAGAACTGGCGTCACGACACACGGTTTCGTATGCACAGTTTACCACGAATATAACGTTTAAAATCATCTAGGAACGATAGGAAAAAAGTTTACTCTTACCGCGAACCGTCTAACCGACACGGCGCGGTACTTAGCAATTTTATCGTTCCAGCGATACCTAAGCGACTCGCCGGAAGTTAACTCGGTAAATACGCGTCCGAGAGAACTGGCGTCACGACACACGGTTTCGTATGCACAGTTTACCACGAATATAACGTTTAAAATCATCTAGGAACGATAGGAAAAAAGTTTACTCTTACCGCGAACCGTCTAACCGACACGGCGCGGTACTTAGCAATTTTATCGTTCCAGCGATACCTAAGCGACTCGCCGGAAGTTAACTCGGTAAATACGCGTCCGAGAGAACTGGCGTCACGACACACGGTTTCGTATGCACAGTTTACCACGAATATAACGTTTAAAATCATCTAGGAACGATAGGAAAAAAGTTTACTCTTACCGCGAACCGTCTAACCGACACGGCGCGGTACTTAGCAATTTTATCGATCCAGCGATACCTAAGCGACTCGCCGGAAGTTAACTCGGTAAATACGCGTCCGAGAGAACTGGCGTCACGACACACGGTTTCGTATGCACAGTTTACCACGAATATAACGTTTAAAATCATCTAGGAACGATAGGAAAAAAGTTTACTCTTACCGCGAACCGTCTAACCGACACGGCGCGGTACTTAGCAATTTTATCGTTCCAGCGATACCTAAGCGACTCGCCGGAAGTTAACTCGGTAAATACGCGTCCGAGAGAACTGGCGTCACGACACACGGTTTCGTATGCACAGTTTACCACGAATATAACGTTTAAAATCATCTAGGAACGATAGGAAAAAAGTTTACTCTTACCGCGAACCGTCTAACCGACACGGCGCGGTCCTTAGCAATTTTATCGTTCCAGCGATACCTAAGCGACTCGCCGGAAGTTAACTCGGTAAATACGCGTCCGAGAGAACTGGCGTCACGACACACGGTTTCGTATGCACAGTTTACCACGAATATAACGTTTAAAATCATCTAGGAACGATAGGAAAAAAGTTTACTCTTACCGCGAACCGTCTAACCGACACGGCGCGGTACTTAGCAATTTTATCGTTCCAGCGATACCTAAGCGACTCGCCGGAAGTTAACTCGGTAAATACGCGTCCGAGAGAACTGGCGTCACGACACACGGTTTCGTATGCACAGTTTACCACGAATATAACGTTTAAAATCATCTAGGAACGATAGGAAAAAAGTTTACTCTTACCGCGAACCGTCTAACCGACACGGCGCGGTACTTAGCAATTTTATCGTTCCAGCGATACCTAAGCGACTCGCCGGAAGTTAACTCGGTAAATACGCGTCCGAGAGAACTGGCGTCACGACACACGGTTTCGTATGCACAGTTTACCACGAATATAACGTTTAAAATCATCTAGGAACGATAGGAAAAAAGTTTACTCTTACCGCGAACCGTCTAACCGACACGGCGCGGTACTTAGCAATTTTATCGTTCCAGCGATACCTAAGCGACTCGCCGGAAGTTAACTCGGTAAATACGCGTCCGAGAGAACTGGCGTCACGACACACGGTTTCGTATGCACAGTTTACCACGAATATAACGTTTAAAATCATCTAGGAACGATAGGAAAAAAGTTTACTCTTACCGCGAACCGTCTAACCGACACGGCGCGGTACTTAGCAATTTTATCGTTCCAGCGATACCTAAGCGACTCGCCGGAAGTTAACTCGGTAAATACGCGTCCGAGAGAACTGGCGTCACGACACACGGTTTCGTATGCACAGTTTACCACGAATATAACGTTTAAAATCATCTAGGAACGATAGGAAAAAAGTTTACTCTTACCGCGAACCGTCTAACCGACACGGCGCGGTACTTAGCAATTTTATCGTTCCAGCGATACCTAAGCGACTCGCCGGAAGTTAACTCGGTAAATACGCGTCCGAGAGAACTGGCGTCACGACACACGGTTTCGTATGCACAGTTTACCACGAATATAACGTTTAAAATCATCTAGGAACGATAGGAAAAAAGTTTACTCTTACCGCGAACCGTCTAACCGACACGGCGCGGTACTTAGCAATTTTATCGTTCCAGCGATACCTAAGCGACTCGCCGGAAGTTAACTCGGTAAATACGCGTCCGAGAGAACTGGCGTCACGACACACGGTTTCGTATGCACAGTTTACCACGAATATAACGTTTAAAATCATCTAGGAACGATAGGAAAAAAGTTTACTCTTACCGCGAACCGTCTAACCGACACGGCGCGGTACTTAGCAATTTTATCGTTCCAGCGATACCTAAGCGACTCGCCGGAAGTTAACTCGGTAAATACGCGTCCGAGAGAACTGGCGTCACGACACACGGTTTCGTATGCACAGTTTACCACGAATATAACGTTTAAAATCATCTAGGAACGATAGGAAAAAAGTTTACTCTTACCGCGAACCGTCTAACCGACACGGCGCGGTACTTAGCAATTTTATCGTTCCAGCGATACCTAAGCGACTCGCCGGAAGTTAACTCGGTAAATACGCGTCCGAGAGAACTGGCGTCACGACACACGGTTTCGTATGCACAGTTTACCACGAATATAACGTTTAAAATCATCTAGGAACGATAGGAAAAAAGTTTACTCTTACCGCGAACCGTCTAACCGACACGGCGCGGTACTTAGCAATTTTATCGTTCCAGCGATACCTAAGCGACTCGCCGGAAGTTAACTCGGTAAATACGCGTCCGAGAGAACTGGCGTCACGACACACGGTTTCGTATGCACAGTTTACCACGAATATAACGTTTAAAATCATCTAGGAACGATAGGAAAAAAGTTTACTCTTACCGCGAACCGTCTAACCGACACGGCGCGGTACTTAGCAATTTTATCGTTCCAGCGATACCTAAGCGACTCGCCGGAAGTTAACTCGGTAAATACGCGTCCGAGAGAACTGGCGTCACGACACACGGTTTCGTATGCACAGTTTACCACGAATATAACGTTTAAAATCATCTAGGAACGATAGGAAAAAAGTTTACTCTTACCGCGAACCGTCTAACCGACACGGCGCGGTACTTAGCAATTTTATCGTTCCAGCGATACCTAAGCGACTCGCCGGAAGTTAACTCGGTAAATACGCGTCCGAGAGAACTGGCGTCACGACACACGGTTTCGTATGCACAGTTTACCACGACTATAACGTTTAAAATCATCTAGGACGGATAGGAAAAAAGTTTACTCTTACCGCGAACCGTCTAACCGACACGGCGCGGTACTTAGCAATTTTATCGTTCCAGCGATACCTAAGCGACTCGCCGGAAGTTAACTCGGTAAATACGCGTCCGAGAGAACTGGCGTCACGACACACGGTTTCGTATGCACAGTTTACCACGAATATAACGTTTAAAATCATCTAGGAACGATAGGAAAAAAGTTTACTCTTACCGCGAACCGTCTAACCGACACGGCGCGGTACTTAGCAATTTTATCGTTCCAGCGATACCTAAGCGACTCGCCGGAAGTTAACTCGGTAAATACGCGTCCGAGAGAACTGGCGTCACGACACACGGTTTCGTATGCACAGTTTACCACGAATATAACGTTTAAAATCATCTAGGAACGATAGGAAAAAAGTTTACTCTTACCGCGAACCGTCTAACCGACACGGCGCGGGGTACTTAGCAATTTTATCGTTCCAGCGATACCTAAGCGACTCGCCGGAAGTTAACTCGGTAAATACGCGTCCGAGAGAACTGGCGTCACGACACACGGTTTCGTATGCACAGTTTACCACGAATATAACGTTTAAAATCATCTAGGAACGATAGGAAAAAAGTTTACTCTTACCGCGAACCGTCTAACCGACACGGCGCGGTACTTAGCAATTTTATCGTTCCAGCGATACCTAAGCGACTCGCCGGAAGTTAACTCGCTTATAACTCGGTAAATACGCGTCCGAGAGAACTGGCGTCACGACACACGGTTTCGTATGCACAGTTTACCACGATATAACGTTTAAAATCATCTAGGAACGATAGGAAAAAAGTTTACTCTTACCGCGAACCGTCTAACCGACACGGCGCGGGTACTTAGCAAATTTTATCGTTCCAGCGATACCTAAGCGACTCGCCGGAAGTTAACTCGGTAAATACGCGTCCGAGAGAACTGGCGTCACGACACACGGTTTCGTATGCACAGTTTACCACGAATATATCGTTTAAAATCATCTAGGAACGATAGGAAAAAAGTTTACTCTTACCGCGAACCGTCTAACCGACACGGCGCGGTAGCTTAGCAATTTTATCGTTCCAGCGATACCTAAGCGACTCGCCGGAAGTTAACTCGGTAAATACGCGTCCGAGAGAACTGGCGTCACGACACACGGTTTCGTATGCACAGTTTACCACGAATATAACGTTTAAAATCATCTAGGAACGATAGGAAAAAAGTTTACTCTTACCGCGAACCGTCTACCGACACGGCGCGGGGTACTTAGCAATTTTATCGTTCCAGCGATACCTAGCGACTCGCCGGAAGTTAACTCGCTTATAACTCGGTAAATACGCGTCCGAGAGAACTGGCGTCACGACACACGGTTTCGTATGCACAGTTTACCACGAATATAACGTTTAAAATCATCTAGGAACGATAGGAAAAAAGTTTACTCTTACCGCGAACCGTCTAACCGACACGGCGCGGTACTTAGCAATTTATCGTTCCAGCGATACCTAAGCGACTCGCCGGAAGTTAACTCGGTAAAATACGCGTCCGAGAGAACTGGCGTCACGACACACGGTTTCGTATGCACAGTTTACCACGAATATAACGTTTAAAATCATCTAGGAACGATAGGAAAAAAGTTTACTCTTACCGCGAACCGTCTAACCGACACGGCGCGGTACTTAGCAATTTTATCGTTCCAGCGATACCTAAGCGACTCGCCGGAAGTTAACGCGCTTATAACTCGGTAAATACGCGTCGGACCGAGAGAACGAGAACTGGCGTCACGACACACGGTTTCGTATGCACAGTTTACCACGAATATAACGTTTAAAATCATCTAGGAACGATAGGAAAAAAGTTTACTCTTACCGCGAACCGTCTAACCGACACGGCGCGTTACTTAGCAATTTTATCGTTCCAGCGATACCTAAGCGACTCGCCGGAAGTTAACTCGCTTATAACTCGGTAAATACGCGTCCGAGAGAACTGGCGTCACGACACACGGTTTCGTATGCACAGTTTACCACGAATATAACGTTTAAAATCATCTAGGAACGATAGGAAAAAAGTTTACTCTTACCGCGAACCGTCTAACCGACACGGCGCGGTACTTAGCAATTTTATCGTTCCAGCGATACCTAAGCGACTCGCCGGAAGTTAACTCGCTTATAACTCGGTAAATACGCGTCCGAGAGAACTGGCGTCACGACACACGGTTTCGTATGCACAGTTTACCACGAATATAACGTTTAAAATCATCTAGGAACGATAGGAAAAAAGTTTACTCTTACCGCGAACCGTCTAACCGACACGGCGCGGGTACTTAGCAATTTTATCGTTCCAGCGATACCTAAGCGACTCGCCGGAAGTTAACTCGGTAAATACGCGTCCGAGAGAACTGGCGTCACGACACACGGTTTCGTATGCACAGTTTACCACGAATATAACGTTTAAAATCATCTAGGAACGATAGGAAAAAAGTTTACTCTTACCGCGAACCGTCTAACCGACACGGCGCGGTACTTAGCAATTTTATCGTTCCAGCGATACCTAAGCGACTCGCCGGAAGTTAACTCGGTAAATACGCGTCCGAGAGAACTGGCGTCACGACACACGGTTTTCGTATGCACAGTTTACCACTAATATAACGTTTAAAATCATCTAGGAACGATAGGAAAAAATTTTTACTCTTACCGCGAACCGTCTAACCGACACGGCGCGGTACTTAGCAATTTTATCGCTTCCAGCGATACCTAAGCGACTCGCCGGAAGTTAACTCGCTTATAACTCGGTAAATACGCGTCCGAGAGAACTGGCGTCACGACACACGGTTTCGTATGCACAGTTTACCACGAATATAACGTTTAAAATCATCTAGGAACGATAGGAAAAAAGTTTACTCTTACCGCGAACCGTCTAACCGACACGGCGCGGTACTTAGCAATTTTATCGTTCCAGCGATACCTAAGCGACTCGCCGGAAGTTAACTCGGTAAATACGCGTCCGAGAGAACTGGCGTCACGACACACGGTTTCGTATGCACAGTTTACCACGAATATATCGTTTAAAATCATCTAGGAACGATAGGAAAAAAGTTTACTCTTACCGCGAACCGTCTAACCGACACGGCGCGGTACTTAGCAATTTTATCGTTCCAGCGATACCTAAGCGACTCGCCGGAAGTTAACTCGGTAAATACGCGTCCGAGAGAACTGGCGTCACGACACACGGTTTCGTATGCACAGTTTACCACGATATAACGTTTAAAATCATCTAGGAACGATAGGAAAAAAGTTTACTCTTACCGCGAACCGTCTAACCGACACGGCGCGGTACTTAGCAATTTTATCGTTCCAGCGATACCTAAGCGACTCGCCGGAAGTTAACTCGGTAAATACGCGTCCGAGAGAACTGGCGTCACGACACACGGTTTCGTATGCACAGTTTACCACGAATATAACGTTTAAAATCATCTAGGAACGATAGGAAAAAAGTTTACTCTTACCGCGAACCGTCTAACCGACACGGCGCGGGTACTTAGCAATTTTATCGTTCCAGCGATACCTAAGCGACTCGCCGGAAGTTAACTCGCTTATAACTCGGTAAATACGCGTCCGAGAGAACTGGCGTCACGACACACGGTTTCGTATGCACAGTTTACCACGAATATAACGTTTAAAATCATCTAGGAACGATAGGAAAAAAGTTTACTCTTACCGCGAACCGTCTAACCGACACGGCGCGGGTACTTAGCAATTTTATCGTTCCAGCGATACCTAAGCGACTCGCCGGAAGTTAACTCGCTTATAACTCGGTAAATACGCGTCCGAGAGAACTGGCGTCACGACACACGGTTTCGTATGCACAGTTTACCACGAATATAACGTTTAAAATCATCTAGGAACGATAGGAAAAAAGTTTACTCTTACCGTGAACCGTCTAACCGACACGGCGCGGTACTTAGCAATTTTATCGTTCCAGCGATACCTAAGCGACTCGCCGGAAGTTAACTCGGTAAATACGCGTCCGAGAGAACTGGCGTCACGACACACGGTTTCGTATGCACAGTTTACCACGAATATAACGTTTAAAATCATCTAGGAACGATAGGAAAAAAGTTTACTCTTACCGCGAACCGTCTAACCGACACGGCGCGGTACTTAGCAATTTTATCGTTCCAGCGATACCTAAGCGACTCGCCGGAAGTTAACTCGGTAAATACGCGTCCGAGAGAACTGGCGTCACGACACACGGTTTCGTATGCACAGTTTACCACGAATATAACGTTTAAAATCATCTAGGAACGATAGGAAAAAAGTTTACTCTTACCGCGAACCGTCTAACCGACACGGCGCTGGTACTTAGCAATTTTATCGTTCCAGCGATACCTAAGCGACTCGCCGGAAGTTAACTCGCTTATAACTCGGTAAATACGCGTCCGAGAGAACTGGCGTCACGACACACGGTTTCGTATGCACAGTTTACCACGAATATAACGTTTAAAATCATCTAGGAACGATAGGAAAAATGTTTACTCTTACCGCGAACCGTCTAACCGACACGGCGCGGTACTTAGCAATTTTATCGTTCCAGCGATACCTAAGCGACTCGCCGGAAGTTAACTCGGTAAATACGCGTCCGAGAGAACTGGCGTCACGACACACGGTTTCGTATGCACAGTTTACCACGAATATAACGTTTAAAATCATCTAGGAACGATAGGAAAAAAGTTTACTCTTACCGCGAACCGTCTAACCGACACGGCGCGGTACTTAGCAATTTTATCGTTCCAGCGATACCTAAGCGACTCGCCGGAAGTTAACTCGGTAAATACGCGTCCGAGAGAACTGGCGTCACGACACACGGTTTCGTATGCACAGTTTACCACGAATATAACGTTTAAAATCATCTAGGAACGATAGGAAAAAAGTTTACTCTTACCGCGAACCGTCTAACCGACACGGCGCGGTACTTAGCAATTTTATCGTTCCAGCGATACCTAAGCGACTCGCCGGAAGTTAACTCGCTTATAACTCGGTAAATACGCGTCCGAGAGAACTGGCGTCACGACACACGGTTTCGTATGCACAGTTTACCACGAATATAACGTTTAAAATCATCTAGGAACGATAGGAAAAAAGTTTACTCTTACCGCGAACCGTCTAACCGACACGGCGCGGTACTTAGCAATTTTATCGTTCCAGCGATACCTAAGCGACTCGCCGGAAGTTAACTCGGTAAATACGCGTCCGAGAGAACTGGCGTCACGACACACGGTTTCGTATGCACAGTTTACCACGAAGATATCGTTTAAAATCATCTAGGAACGATAGGAAAAAAGTTTACTCTTACCGCGAACCGTCTAACCGACACGGCGCGGTACTTAGCAATTTTATCGTTCCAGCGATACCTAAGCGACTCGCCGGAAGTTAACTCGGTAAATACGCGTCCGAGAGAACTGGCGTCACGACACACGGTTTCGTATGCACAGTTTACCACGAATATAACGTTTAAAATCATCTAGGAACGATAGGAAAAAAGTTTACTCTTACCGCGAACCGTCTAACCGACACGGCGCGGTACTTAGCAATTTTATCGTTCCAGCGATACCTAAGCGACTCGCCGGAAGTTAACTCGGTAAATACGCGTCCGAGAGAACTGGCGTCACGACACACGGTTTCGTATGCACAGTTTACCACGAATATAACGTTTAAAATCATCTAGGAACGATAGGAAAAAAGTTTACTCTTACCGCGAACCGTCTAACCGACACGGCGCGGTACTTAGCAATTTTATCGTTCCAGCGATACCTAAGCGACTCGCCGGAAGTTAACTCGCTTATAACTCGGTAAATACGCGTCCGAGAGAACTGGCGTCACGACACACGGTTTCGTATGCACAGTTTACCACGAATATAACGTTTAAAATCATCTAGGAACGATAGGAAAAAAGTTTACTCTTACCGCGAACCGTCTAACCGACACGGCGCGGTACTTAGCAATTTTATCGTTCCAGCGATACCTAAGCGACTCGCCGGAAGTTAACTCGCTTATAACTCGGTAAATACGCGTCCGAGAGAACTGGCGTCACGACACACGGTTTCGTATGCACAGTTTACCACGAATATAACGTTTAAAATCATCTAGGAACGATAGGAAAAAAGTTTACTCTTACCGTGAACCGTCTAACCGACACGGCGCGGTACTTAGCAATTTTATCGTTCCAGCGATACCTAAGCGACTCGCCGGAAGTTAACTCGGTAAATACGCGTCCGAGAGAACTGGCGTCACGACACACGGTTTCGTATGCACAGTTTACCACGAATATAACGTTTAAAATCATCTAGGAACGATAGGAAAAAAGTTTACTCTTACCGCGAACCGTCTAACCGACACGGCGCGGTACTTAGCAATTTTATCGTTCCAGCGATACCTAAGCGACTCGCCGGAAGTTAACTCGGTAAATACGCGTCCGAGAGAACTGGCGTCACGACACACGGTTTCGTATGCACAGTTTACCACGAATATAACGTTTAAAATCATCTAGGAACGATAGGAAAAAAGTTTACTCTTACCGCGAACCGTCTAACCGACACGGCGCGGTACTTAGCAATTTTATCGTTCCAGCGATACCTAAGCGACTCGCCGGAAGTTAACTCGCTTATAACTCGGTAAATACGCGTCCGAGAGAACTGGCGTCACGACACACGGTTTCGTATGCACAGTTTACCACGAATATAACGTTTAAAATCATCTAGGAACGATAGGAAAAAAGTTTACTCTTACCGCGAACCGTCTAACCGACACGGCGCGGTACTTAGCAATTTTATCGTTCCAGCGATACCTAAGCGACTCGCCGGAAGTTAACTCGGTAAATACGCGTCCGAGAGAACTGGCGTCACGACACACGGTTTCGTATGCACAGTTTACCACGAATATAACGTTTAAAATCATCTAGGAACGATAGGAAAAAAGTTTACTCTTACCGCGAACCGTCTAACCGACACGGCGCGGTACTTAGCAATTTTATCGTTCCAGCGATACCTAAGCGACTCGCCGGAAGTTAACTCGGTAAATACGCGTCCGAGAGAACTGGCGTCACGACACACGGTTTCGTATGCACAGTTTACCACGAATATAACGTTTAAAATCATCTAGGAACGATAGGAAAAAAGTTTACTCTTACCGCGAACCGTCTAACCGACACGGCGCGGTACTTAGCAATTT
>CAKAJI010000374.1:25000-35000 GCA_916610255.1 Lasioglossum lativentre
AAATCATCTAGGAACGATAGGAAAAAAGTTTACTCTTACCGCGAACCGTCTAACCGACACGGCGCGGTACTTAGCAATTTTATCGTTCCAGCGATACCTAAGCGACTCGCCGGAAGTTAACTCGGTAAATACGCGTCCGAGAGAACTGGCGTCACGACACACGGTTTCGTATGCACAGTTTACCACGAATATATCGTTTAAAATCATCTAGGAACGATAGGAAAAAAGTTTACTCTTACCGCGAACCGTCTAACCGACACGGCGCGGTACTTAGCAATTTTATCGTTCCAGCGATACCTAAGCGACTCGCCGGAAGTTAACTCGGTAAATACGCGTCCGAGAGAACTGGCGTCACGACACACGGTTTCGTATGCACAGTTTACCACGAATATAACGTTTAAAATCATCTAGGAACGATAGGAAAAAAGTTTACTCTTACCGCGAACCGTCTAACCGACACGGCGCGGTACTTAGCAATTTTATCGTTCCAGCGATACCTAAGCGACTCGCCGGAAGTTAACTCGGTAAATACGCGTCCGAGAGAACTGGCGTCACGACACACGGTTTCGTATGCACAGTTTACCACGAATATAACGTTTAAAATCATCTAGGAACGATAGGAAAAAAGTTTACTCTTACCGCGAACCGTCTAACCGACACGGCGCGGTACTTAGCAATTTTATCGTTCCAGCGATACCTAAGCGACTCGCCGGAAGTTAACTCGCTTATAACTCGGTAAATACGCGTCCGAGAGAACTGGCGTCACGACACACGGTTTCGTATGCACAGTTTACCACGAATATAACGTTTAAAATCATCTAGGAACGATAGGAAAAAAGTTTACTCTTACCGCGAACCGTCTAACCGACACGGCGCGGTACTTAGCAATTTTATCGTTCCAGCGATACCTAAGCGACTCGCCGGAAGTTAACTCGCTTATAACTCGGTAAATACGCGTCCGAGAGAACTGGCGTCACGACACACGGTTTCGTATGCACAGTTTACCACGAATATAACGTTTAAAATCATCTAGGAACGATAGGAAAAAAGTTTACTCTTACCGCGAACCGTCTAACCGACACGGCGCGGTACTTAGCAATTTTATCGTTCCAGCGATACCTAAGCGACTCGCCGGAAGTTAACTCGGTAAATACGCGTCCGAGAGAACTGGCGTCACGACACACGGTTTCGTATGCACAGTTTACCACGAATATAACGTTTAAAATCATCTAGGAACGATAGGAAAAAAGTTTACTCTTACCGCGAACCGTCTAACCGACACGGCGCGGTACTTAGCAATTTTATCGTTCCAGCGATACCTAAGCGACTCGCCGGAAGTTAACTCGGTAAATACGCGTCCGAGAGAACTGGCGTCACGACACACGGTTTCGTATGCACAGTTTACCACGAATATAACGTTTAAAATCATCTAGGAACGATAGGAAAAAAGTTTACTCTTACCGCGACCCGTCTAACCGACACGGCGCGGTACTTAGCAATTTTATCGTTCCAGCGATACCTACGCGACTCGCCGGAAGTTAACTCGGTAAATACGCGTCCGAGAGAACTGGCGTCACGACACACGGTTTCGTATGCACAGTTTACCACGAATATAACGTTTAAAATCATCTAGGAACGATAGGAAAAAAGTTTACTCTTACCGCGAACCGTCTAACCGACACGGCGCGGTACTTAGCAATTTTATCGTTCCAGCGATACCTACGCGACTCGCCGGAAGTTAACTCGCTTATAACTCGGTAAATACGCGTCCGAGAGAACTGGCGTCACGACACACGGTTTCGTATGCACAGTTTACCACGAATATAACGTTTAAAATCATCTAGGAACGATAGGAAAAAAGTTTACTCTTACCGCGAACCGTCTAACCGACACGGCGCGGTACTTAGCAATTTTATCGTTCCAGCGATACCTAAGCGACTCGCCGGAAGTTAACTCGGTAAATACGCGTCCGAGAGAACTGGCGTCACGACACACGGTTTCGTATGCACAGTTTACCACGAATATAACGTTTAAAATCATCTAGGAACGATAGGAAAAAAGTTTACTCTTACCGCGAACCGTCTAACCGACACGGCGCGGTACTTAGCAATTTTATCGTTCCAGCGATACCTAAGCGACTCGCCGGAAGTTAACTCGCTTATAACTCGGTAAATACGCGTCCGAGAGAACTGGCGTCACGACACACGGTTTCGTATGCACAGTTTACCACGCATATAACGTTTAAAATCATCTAGGAACGATAGGAAAAAAGTTTACTCTTACCGCGAACCGTCTAACCGACACGGCGCGGTACTTAGCAATTTTATCGTTCCAGCGATACCTAAGCGACTCGCCGGAAGTTAACTCGCTTATAACTCGGTAAATACGCGTCCGAGAGAACTGGCGTCACGACACACGGTTTCGTATGCACAGTTTACCACGAATATAACGTTTAAAATCATCTAGGAACGATAGGAAAAAAGTTTACTCTTACCGCGAACCGTCTAACCGACACGGCGCGGTACTTAGCAATTTTATCGTTCCAGCGATACCTAAGCGACTCGCCGGAAGTTAACTCGGTAAATACGCGTCCGAGAGAACTGGCGTCACGACACACGGTTTCGTATGCACAGTTTACCACGAATATAACGTTTAAAATCATCTAGGAACGATAGGAAAAAAGTTTACTCTTACCGCGAACCGTCTAACCGACACGGCGCGGTACTTAGCAATTTTATCGTTCCAGCGATACCTAAGCGACTCGCCGGAAGTTAACTCGGTAAATACGCGTCCGAGAGAACTGGCGTCACGACACACGGTTTCGTATGCACAGTTTACCACGAATATAACGTTTAAAATCATCTAGGAACGATAGGAAAAAAGTTTACTCTTACCGCGAACCGTCTAACCGACACGGCGCGGTACTTAGCAATTTTATCGTTCCAGCGATACCTAAGCGACTCGCCGGAAGTTAACTCGCTTATAACTCGGTAAATACGCGTCCGAGAGAACTGGCGTCACGACACACGGTTTCGTATGCACAGTTTACCACGAATATAACGTTTAAAATCATCTAGGAACGATAGGAAAAAAGTTTACTCTTACCGCGAACCGTCTAACCGACACGGCGCGGTACTTAGCAATTTTATCGTTCCAGCGATACCTAAGCGACTCGCCGGAAGTTAACTCGGTAAATACGCGTCCGAGAGAACTGGCGTCACGACACACGGTTTCGTATGCACAGTTTACCACGAATATATCGTTTAATATCATCTAGGAACGATAGGAAAAAAGTTTACTCTTACCGCGAACCGTCTAACCGACACGGCGCGGTACTTAGCAATTTTATCGTTCCAGCGATACCTAAGCGACTCGCCGGAAGTTAACTCGGTAAATACGCGTCCGAGAGAACTGGCGTCACGACACACGGTTTCGTATGCACAGTTTACCACGAATATAACGTTTAAAATCATCTAGGAACGATAGGAAAAAAGTTTACTCTTACCGCGAACCGTCTAACCGACACGGCGCGGTACTTAGCAATTTTATCGTTCCAGCGATACCTAAGCGACTCGCCGGAAGTTAACTCGGTAAATACGCGTCCGAGAGAACTGGCGTCACGACACACGGTTTCGTATGCACAGTTTACCACGAATATAACGTTTAAAATCATCTAGGAACGATAGGAAAAAAGTTTACTCTTACCGCGAACCGTCTAACCGACACGGCGCGGTACTTAGCAATTTTATCGTTCCAGCGATACCTAAGCGACTCGCCGGAAGTTAACTCGCTTATAACTCGGTAAATACGCGTCCGAGAGAACTGGCGTCACGACACACGGTTTCGTATGCACAGTTTACCACGAATATAACGTTTAAAATCATCTAGGAACGATAGGAAAAAAGTTTACTCTTACCGCGAACCGTCTAACCGACACGGCGCGGTACTTAGCAATTTTATCGTTCCAGCGATACCTAAGCGACTCGCCGGAAGTTAACTCGCTTATAACTCGGTAAATACGCGTCCGAGAGAACTGGCGTCACGACACACGGTTTCGTATGCACAGTTTACCACGAATATAACGTTTAAAATCATCTAGGAACGATAGGAAAAAAGTTTACTCTTACCGCGAACCGTCTAACCGACACGGCGCGGTACTTAGCAATTTTATCGTTCCAGCGATACCTAAGCGACTCGCCGGAAGTTAACTCGGTAAATACGCGTCCGAGAGAACTGGCGTCACGACACACGGTTTCGTATGCACAGTTTACCACGAATATAACGTTTAAAATCATCTAGGAACGATAGGAAAAAAGTTTACTCTTACCGCGAACCGTCTAACCGACACGGCGCGGTACTTAGCAATTTTATCGTTCCAGCGATACCTAAGCGACTCGCCGGAAGTTAACTCGGTAAATACGCGTCCGAGAGAACTGGCGTCACGACACACGGTTTCGTATGCACAGTTTACCACGAATATAACGTTTAAAATCATCTAGGAACGATAGGAAAAAAGTTTACTCTTACCGCGAACCGTCTAACCGACACGGCGCGGTACTTAGCAATTTTATCGTTCCAGCGATACCTAAGCGACTCGCCGGAAGTTAACTCGGTAAATACGCGTCCGAGAGAACTGGCGTCACGACACACGGTTTCGTATGCACAGTTTACCACGAATATAACGTTTAAAATCATCTAGGAACGATAGGAAAAAAGTTTACTCTTACCGCGAACCGTCTAACCGACACGGCGCGGTACTTAGCAATTTTATCGTTCCAGCGATACCTAAGCGACTCGCCGGAAGTTAACTCGCTTATAACTCGGTAAATACGCGTCCGAGAGAACTGGCGTCACGACACACGGTTTCGTATGCACAGTTTACCACGAATATAACGTTTAAAATCATCTAGGAACGATAGGAAAAAAGTTTACTCTTACCGCGAACCGTCTAACCGACACGGCGCGGTACTTAGCAATTTTATCGTTCCAGCGATACCTAAGCGACTCGCCGGAAGTTAACTCGGTAAATACGCGTCCGAGAGAACTGGCGTCACGACACACGGTTTCGTATGCACAGTTTACCACGAATATAACGTTTAAAATCATCTAGGAACGATAGGAAAAAAGTTTACTCTTACCGCGAACCGTCTAACCGACACGGCGCGGTACTTAGCAATTTTATCGTTCCAGCGATACCTAAGCGACTCGCCGGAAGTTAACTCGCTTATAACTCGGTAAATACGCGTCCGAGAGAACTGGCGTCACGACACACGGTTTCGTATGCACAGTTTACCACGAATATAACGTTTAAAATCATCTAGGAACGATAGGAAAAAAGTTTACTCTTACCGCGAACCGTCTAACCGACACGGCGCGGTACTTAGCAATTTTATCGTTCCAGCGATACCTAAGCGACTCGCCGGAAGTTAACTCGCTTATAACTCGGTAAATACGCGTCCGAGAGAACTGGCGTCACGACACACGGTTTCGTATGCACAGTTTACCACGAATATAACGTTTAAAATCATCTAGGAACGATAGGAAAAAAGTTTACTCTTACCGCGAACCGTCTAACCGACACGGCGCGGTACTTAGCAATTTTATCGTTCCAGCGATACCTAAGCGACTCGCCGGAAGTTAACTCGGTAAATACGCGTCCGAGAGAACTGGCGTCACGACACACGGTTTCGTATGCACAGTTTACCACGAATATAACGTTTAAAATCATCTAGGAACGATAGGAAAAAAGTTTACTCTTACCGCGAACCGTCTAACCGACACGGCGCGGTACTTAGCAATTTTATCGTTCCAGCGATACGAAAGCGACTCGCCGGAAGTTAACTCGGTAAATACGCGTCCGAGAGAACTGGCGTCACGACACACGGTTTCGTATGCACAGTTTACCACGAATATAACGTTTAAAATCATCTAGGAACGATAGGAAAAAAGTTTACTCTTACCGCGAACCGTCTAACCGACACGGCGCGGTACTTAGCAATTTTATCGTTCCAGCGATACCTAAGCGACTCGCCGGAAGTTAACTCGCTTATAACTCGGTAAATACGCGTCCGAGAGAACTGGCGTCACGACACACGGTTTCGTATGCACAGTTTACCACGAATATAACGTTTAAAATCATCTAGGAACGATAGGAAAAAAGTTTACTCTTACCGCGAACCGTCTAACCGACACGGCGCGGTACTTAGCAATTTTATCGTTCCAGCGATACCTAAGCGACTCGCCGGAAGTTAACTCGGTAAATACGCGTCCGAGAGAACTGGCGTCACGACACACGGTTTCGTATGCACAGTTTACCACGAATATAACGTTTAAAATCATCTAGGAACGATAGGAAAAAAGTTTACTCTTACCGCGAACCGTCTAACCGACACGGCGCGGTACTTAGCAATTTTATCGTTCCAGCGATACCTAAGCGACTCGCCGGAAGTTAACTCGCTTATAACTCGGTAAATACGCGTCCGAGAGAACTGGCGTCACGACACACGGTTTCGTATGCACAGTTTACCACGAATATAACGTTTAAAATCATCTAGGAACGATAGGAAAAAAGTTTACTCTTACCGCGAACCGTCTAACCGACACGGCGCGGTACTTAGCAATTTTATCGTTCCAGCGATACCTAAGCGACTCGCCGGAAGTTAACTCGGTAAATACGCGTCCGAGAGAACTGGCGTCACGACACACGGTTTCGTATGCACAGTTTACCACGAATATAACGTTTAAAATCATCTAGGAACGATAGGAAAAAAGTTTACTCTTACCGCGAACCGTCTAACCGACACGGCGCGGTACTTAGCAATTTTATCGTTCCAGCGATACCTAAGCGACTCGCCGGAAGTTAACTCGGTAAATACGCGTCCGAGAGAACTGGCGTCACGACACACGGTTTCGTATGCACAGTTTACCACGAATATAACGTTTAAAATCATCTAGGAACGATAGGAAAAAAGTTTACTCTTACCGCGAACCGTCTAACCGACACGGCGCGGTACTTAGCAATTTTATCGTTCCAGCGATACCTAAGCGACTCGCCGGAAGTTAACTCGCTTATAACTCGGTAAATACGCGTCCGAGAGAACTGGCGTCACGACACACGGTTTCGTATGCACAGTTTACCACGAATATAACGTTTAAAATCATCTAGGAACGATAGGAAAAAAGTTTACTCTTACCGCGAACCGTCTAACCGACACGGCGCGGTACTTAGCAATTTTATCGTTCCAGCGATACCTAAGCGACTCGCCGGAAGTTAACTCGGTAAATACGCGTCCGAGAGAACTGGCGTCACGACACACGGTTTCGTATGCACAGTTTACCACGAATATATCGTTTAAAATCATCTAGGAACGATAGGAAAAAAGTTTACTCTTACCGCGAACCGTCTAACCGACACGGCGCGGTACTTAGCAATTTTATCGTTCCAGCGATACCTAAGCGACTCGCCGGAAGTTAACTCGGTAAATACGCGTCCGAGAGAACTGGCGTCACGACACACGGTTTCGTATGCACAGTTTACCACGAATATAACGTTTAAAATCATCTAGGAACGATAGG
Organism: Lasioglossum lativentre; assembly: GCA_916610255.1. NCBI lineage: Eukaryota > Metazoa > Arthropoda > Insecta > Hymenoptera > Halictidae > Lasioglossum > Lasioglossum lativentre. The sequence continues at coordinate 32,576 of CAKAJI010000374.1, forward strand.
AAAAAAGTTTACTCTTACCGCGAACCGTCTAACCGACACGGCGCGGTACTTAGCAATTTTATCGTTCCAGCGATACCTAAGCGACTCGCCGGAAGTTAACTCGCTTATAACTCGGTAAATACGCGTCCGAGAGAACTGGCGTCACGACACACGGTTTCGTATGCACAGTTTACCACGAATATAACGTTTAAAATCATCTAGGAACGATAGGAAAAAAGTTTACTCTTACCGCGAACCGTCTAACCGACACGGCGCGGTACTTAGCAATTTTATCGTTCCAGCGATACCTAAGCGACTCGCCGGAAGTTAACTCGGTAAATACGCGTCCGAGAGAACTGGCGACACGACACACGGTTTCGTATGCACAGTTTACCACGAATATAACGTTTAAAATCATCTAGGAACGATAGGAAAAAAGTTTACTCTTACCGCGAACCGTCTAACCGACACGGCGCGGTACTTAGCAATTTTATCGTTCCAGCGATACCTAAGCGACTCGCCGGAAGTTAACTCGGTAAATACGCGTCCGAGAGAACTGGCGTCACGACACACGGTTTCGTATGCACAGTTTACCACGAATATAACGTTTAAAATCATCTAGGAACGATAGGAAAAAAGTTTACTCTTACCGCGAACCGTCTAACCGACACGGCGCGGTACTTAGCAATTTTATCGTTCCAGCGATACCTAAGCGACTCGCCGGAAGTTAACTCGGTAAATACGCGTCCGAGAGAACTGGCGTCACGACACACGGTTTCGTATGCACAGTTTACCACGAATATAACGTTTAAAATCATCTAGGAACGATAGGAAAAAAGTTTACTCTTACCGCGAACCGTCTAACCGACACGGCGCGGTACTTAGCAATTTTATCGTTCCAGCGATACCTAAGCGACTCGCCGGAAGTTAACTCGGTAAATACGCGTCCGAGAGAACTGGCGTCACGACACACGGTTTCGTATGCACAGTTTACCACGAATATAACGTTTAAAATCATCTAGGAACGATAGGAAAAAAGTTTACTCTTACCGGTGGGACTTCGAGCAACGAAGTAGTACGCTATCGACCATTATTTTCAATTATTTCGGTAAATACGCATTGTAGCGCTTTGTAACTTTATATTCATTGTTAATATGTTTTATATTACAATGATCTAACATTTAAAATCGCCTGGAATCGATACAGAAAAAGTTTACTCTTGCCGTTGGAACTTAAAAAAATTTTTGAGTCCGAGAAAGTATATGAAAAGTTGAATGTTTTGTGTTAAATATCCTAGAAATACAAAAATTTATTGTATTTTACGAAATAAATTTTCACAGTTTTTTCGCTCTAAGTCCCAACAGCCCCGCCGGTTGGGCTGTTGCCGCGACGGTTTACCGCCATAAGCGCGCGTGCTATTGACCGCGCGGCGCCGGCGTCCCGGCCGGCCGTTCGGTATCTATAAGAGAGTCGACCGTTCGGTCGCTTCGATCGGTTCAGCGTGCGCTTGGGGCTATTCTACGATCTCGGTCGAGAAGCAGCTCTCACGGCGCCTCGAGACTTCGGTCTTGACTGTTTCGTATCGAATATTTTCTCTACACAGCATAGCCACGGGTCGGTGTCCTAGACCGAATGGCCCTTATGTGGCGAGCATCCTTCGGATGTTGGCGACTTGTATTCACTTTTGTGTATACTCGTACTAACTGAGCATCATCTCTTCATTCCGAGCGTTGCAGCATTGGATAAAAAAGAGGGTTATATTAAAGAAAACAAAAATGTCTAAAAATGACAAAATAAAATAAATATATTAAAATAGAACAAACCAAAATTGTTTGTGAAACATATATAAGAGAAAAAGAAAGAACATCATATTAAATGTGGTATTGCACATTTCGTTTATGCCTAGCGCGAGCAGACGGGCATTGGGAAACGCCGTCCAGCATATTATGGTGCTTATGCGTTACCTATGTTACTGAGCTATACACGCTTCCACGTTTGTGCAAACCTTAATATGATGAAAAACGAAAACGAATTGTCTGTGAAGCATGAACAACCATGTGTTTTAAAAGAAGTAAGGTTGTTCAGATATACTGGAGAAGCCGCGAACAGGATATTGAAAAGGAATTTGTTCTCGGTGGATATACGAAAATGAAAATGTATCTCGTTCAAAAGGTTCTAAGAATTTGAACGAGTAAGAGGAAAAAGTGTCGTTGACCTGTCTCAAGAAGAGCTGGCGACGAAGGCATATTCGAAACATGACAAAAATTGTCAAAGCTCCCTGGTTGATCCTGCCAGTAGTCATATGCTTGTCTCAAAGATTAAGCCATGCATGTCTCAGTACATGCCGCATTAAGGTGAAACCGCGAATGGCTCATTAAATCAGTTATGGTTTCTTAGATCGTACCCACATTTACTTGGATAACTGTGGTAATTCTAGAGCTAATAC
>CAKAJI010000374.1:37500-40000 GCA_916610255.1 Lasioglossum lativentre
GGACATATATTACGGTCGCAAGAACATGGGATGTAAGCGTCGATTCGAATTCACATATCGCGCGCTTCCTCGGTCTTCGCCTGTAATGTCCGAAAAAATGTCCGTTGGAAACGGTGTCCCGAAAAGGACAAATAAAATCAGGGTAGCCTGTGGAAAACGCGCGGTGGGACGTGTTGTGTCCGTTCACGAACATCGAGAGATAGAGAGACGAGAGGACCGGCTGTGAAGCTCGCTTTTAAAGCTGCGTGAGTCTGACACCCTACTCTGTGTATGTACACACGAGCTTGGGACGAATGACCGCTGCCAGAGCCGGCTGAGAGTCCCGCTCTCTATTTATCGAGTTCGCGTATAACCAAGAGCACAAAACGTGTCGCCGCACGCGTTGTTCGTTGAAGAACGGTGTAATATATTCGAGAGGACCGGCTGTGAAGCTCCTCGCTTGTTAAGGCTATGTGTTGCGATTCTGACACCCTACTCTCTGTGGGGCGATAATACTGTGCACAAGAGTTGGGACGAACGATCGCGCACGGCCAGAGTGAGAGAGCCGGCTGTGAAGTCCGCTAACATCGAATTCACATTTCCAATAAAAAGGAGGAGGGAAGTGTTCTGGATCCAGTATATCGGGTTGTCTATGATCCCCGTCGTTTTCAGAATTCCCCTCCGCGTTTTCCATTTTAAAGGTTTTTCAATGTACTGTTCGCCCGGCCGTGTCAGGTACGTGCTGTCTCCGCGCGTGCGTACTCTGCGCGGTTTCCGTTTCCACGGACGACTGTGTCGTCCTTAAAAACGACGCCTGAATCTCCTTCGCGCGCTGGTTGGAGTTTTCAGGTATCGGCGTTCTTACGAACCGCAGAACAAAGAGACAAAATATACATATATTGATTACAAATCAAAATTATACGATTACCCTGAACGGTGGATCACTTGGCTCGTGGGTCGATGAAGAACGCAGCTAATTGCGCGTCAACGTGTGAACTGCAGGACACATGAACATCGACATTTCGAACGCACATTGCGGTCCACGGATACAATTCCTGGACCACGCCTGGCTGAGGGTCGTTTACGTAACCAAATACTGCTTGCGTTGCTCTTGTAAGTCCCCGCCGTCGCTTACCTCTCCAATATTTATAAAATTGGAGGGCGCAAGAGCGTTTCTGAGTCGGGTTGCGAAGATGCTCTACGTACGAGCGAATGATGGGCGTTTCGTCGGCGTTTGACGCGGTTCTGTGAAAATTGTAAATTTTGCATTGCGTCTAACAGTTTCGCGAGAATAGTAGAGAGATTGGTATTCTCACATTCGGACTTGCGTGAGTGTTTTGCGGTGTCGCGAGTCGTACGACCGACCGCCCGTAAGACACCGCTCCGACGAGTTCGACATCTCTCACTTTCTCTGTGAAACGATTCGCATTGCGAAAGAAGCGTTTCACTCGTGAACATTCAACGCGCTCCCGACGTCGCCTGAAATGATGCGTATACGAAAGAGGTATAAAGAGTCAGTCTTTAAGAGACTATACAGATAATGGACACAAAAATAAAGAGAAGATACAGACACCCGTGTATAAAATCTGTGTGGTGTGCGATGTAAGCCCCAGGGAGATATATATATATAAAGAGAAATACGCTTGTGCGTGGATGTGTTTCTGTCTCTACATATTTAACATGCATGCGGAGGGTCGTCGTTGCCTAGCGACTTCTCGACAAACATTGTGAGAGTCCTTCGAGAAGAGAAAAAAGACGTTGGTCTCTCGTTCTACGAACGCTTGGATAATCGATGGACAGCGGAGCAACGCTAAATTGTGCGGGACGAGCACGCGTACTTGTATCGGGTTGAATAAAATTTCCCCGTCGTCGCGTGTCCTCGCTAATCAGCGTGTTGCCATTCCATCGCCACGTTCGTTGAATTGAATGACGACCGCGCGAGATCTCTCTCGTGTCTCTTTGGTTTGATCGAGATATGATGTCGTCTGTGCGCAACGTTTCTGTACCCCCGTGTGTGTCTAGAGTGTGTTAGAGAGAAAGAAATCCCACCGAGAGTTAATATTTTATATATATACTCCTCTATTGGAGTGGCTTTCGAACTTCATTGTCACGCACAAGAGAGATTAGCACCGCGGAGAAGGTAAATGACCTTTGTCGGTCGCCCCATGTCATTTTTTTTTCTTCATTTGCGATTCGTGCGGAACCGCGCGATCTGTCGGTCGTCCAGTCCCCGGAAGTTCTTTTCGACGGACGTTAAAGTTTAACCGGCGGATCGTCTAGCGAGAGTTTCCGATCGACGAGCAATATGAAGAGAAAGAAAGAGAGACACTTTGGTGTGGCGCATAAGACATATTGGTTTCATTAAGCTTCTTCGTCGAGTAGTGGTGTTTTGTTTTTTTTTTTGTGCTCCTCTGTACGTGTTCTCGTGCGTACTTTTTAATGCTCTTTCGGCGAAATATACGAAAGATTTTTTTTTCACGTTAGACGACCTCAGAGTAGGCGAGATTACCCGCTGAATTTA
>CAKAJI010000374.1:45000-72500 GCA_916610255.1 Lasioglossum lativentre
CGTCTAACCGACACGGCGCGGTACTTAGCAATTTTATCGTTCCAGCGATACCTAAGCGACTCGCCGGAAGTTAACTCGGTAAATACGCGTCCGAGAGAACTGGCGTCACGACACACGGTTTCGTATGCACAGTTTACCACGAATATAACGTTTAAAATCATCTAGGAACGATAGGAAAAAAGTTTACTCTTACCGCGAACCGTCTAACCGACACGGCGCGGTACTTAGCAATTTTATCGTTCCAGCGATACCTAAGCGACTCGCCGGAAGTTAACTCGGTAAATACGCGTCCGAGAGAACTGGCGTCACGACACACGGTTTCGTATGCACAGTTTACCACGAATATAACGTTTAAAATCATCTAGGAACGATAGGAAAAAAGTTTACTCTTACCGCGAACCGTCTAACCGACACGGCGCGGTACTTAGCAATTTTATCGTTCCAGCGATACCTAAGCGACTCGCCGGAAGTTAACTCGGTAAATACGCGTCCGAGAGAACTGGCGTCACGACACACGGTTTCGTATGCACAGTTTACCACGAATATAACGTTTAAAATCATCTAGGAACGATAGGAAAAAAGTTTACTCTTACCGCGAACCGTCTAACCGACACGGCGCGGTACTTAGCAATTTTATCGTTCCAGCGATACCTAAGCGACTCGCCGGAAGTTAACTCGGTAAATACGCGTCCGAGAGAACTGGCGTCACGACACACGGTTTCGTATGCACAGTTTACCACGAATATAACGTTTAAAATCATCTAGGAACGATAGGAAAAAAGTTTACTCTTACCGCGAACCGTCTAACCGACACGGCGCGGTACTTAGCAATTTTATCGTTCCAGCGATACCTAAGCGACTCGCCGGAAGTTAACTCGGTAAATACGCGTCCGAGAGAACTGGCGTCACGACACACGGTTTCGTATGCACAGTTTACCACGAATATAACGTTTAAAATCATCTAGGAACGATAGGAAAAAAGTTTACTCTTACCGCGAACCGTCTAACCGACACGGCGCGGTACTTAGCAATTTTATCGTTCCAGCGATACCTAAGCGACTCGCCGGAAGTTAACTCGGTAAATACGCGTCCGAGAGAACTGGCGTCACGACACACGGTTTCGTATGCACAGTTTACCACGAATATAACGTTTAAAATCATCTAGGAACGATAGGAAAAAAGTTTACTCTTACCGCGAACCGTCTAACCGACACGGCGCGGTACTTAGCAATTTTATCGTTCCAGCGATACCTAAGCGACTCGCCGGAAGTTAACTCGGTAAATACGCGTCCGAGAGAACTGGCGTCACGACACACGGTTTCGTATGCACAGTTTACCACGAATATAACGTTTAAAATCATCTAGGAACGATAGGAAAAAAGTTTACTCTTACCGCGAACCGTCTAACCGACACGGCGCGGTACTTAGCAATTTTATCGTTCCAGCGATACCTAAGCGACTCGCCGGAAGTTAACTCGGTAAAATACGCGTCCGAGAGAACTGGCGTCACGACACACGGTTTCGTATGCACAGTTTACCACGAATATAACGTTTAAAATCATCTAGGAACGATAGGAAAAAAGTTTACTCTTACCGCGAACCGTCTAACCGACACGGCGCGGTACTTAGCAATTTTATCGTTCCAGCGATACCTAAGCGACTCGCCGGAAGTTAACTCGGTAAATACGCGTCCGAGAGAACTGGCGTCACGACACACGGTTTCGTATGCACAGTTTACCACGAATATAACGTTTAAAATCATCTAGGAACGATAGGAAAAAAGTTTACTCTTACCGCGAACCGTCTAACCGACACGGCGCGGTACTTAGCAATTTTATCGTTCCAGCGATACCTAAGCGACTCGCCGGAAGTTAACTCGGTAAATACGCGTCCGAGAGAACTGGCGTCACGACACACGGTTTCGTATGCACAGTTTACCACGAATATAACGTTTAAAATCATCTAGGAACGATAGGAAAAAAGTTTACTCTTACCGCGAACCGTCTAACCGACACGGCGCGGTACTTAGCAATTTTATCGTTCCAGCGATACCTAAGCGACTCGCCGGAAGTTAACTCGGTAAATACGCGTCCGAGAGAACTGGCGTCACGACACACGGTTTCGTATGCACAGTTTACCACGAATATAACGTTTAAAATCATCTAGGAACGATAGGAAAAAAGTTTACTCTTACCGCGAACCGTCTAACCGACACGGCGCGGTACTTAGCAATTTTATCGTTCCAGCGATACCTAAGCGACTCGCCGGAAGTTAACTCGGTAAATACGCGTCCGAGAGAACTGGCGTCACGACACACGGTTTCGTATGCACAGTTTACCACGAATATAACGTTTAAAATCATCTAGGAACGATAGGAAAAAAGTTTACTCTTACCGCGAACCGTCTAACCGACACGGCGCGGTACTTAGCAATTTTATCGTTCCAGCGATACCTAAGCGACTCGCCGGAAGTTAACTCGGTAAATACGCGTCCGAGAGAACTGGCGTCACGACACACGGTTTCGTATGCACAGTTTACCACGAATATAACGTTTAAAATCATCTAGGAACGATAGGAAAAAAGTTTACTCTTACCGCGAACCGTCTAACCGACACGGCGCGGTACTTAGCAATTTTATCGTTCCAGCGATACCTAAGCGACTCGCCGGAAGTTAACTCGGTAAATACGCGTCCGAGAGAACTGGCGTCACGACACACGGTTTCGTATGCACAGTTTACCACGAATATAACGTTTAAAATCATCTAGGAACGATAGGAAAAAAGTTTACTCTTACCGCGAACCGTCTAACCGACACGGCGCGGTACTTAGCAATTTTATCGTTCCAGCGATACCTAAGCGACTCGCCGGAAGTTAACTCGGTAAATACGCGTCCGAGAGAACTGGCGTCACGACACACGGTTTCGTATGCACAGTTTACCACGAATATAACGTTTAAAATCATCTAGGAACGATAGGAAAAAAGTTTACTCTTACCGCGAACCGTCTAACCGACACGGCGCGGTACTTAGCAATTTTATCGTTCCAGCGATACCTAAGCGACTCGCCGGAAGTTAACTCGGTAAATACGCGTCCGAGAGAACTGGCGTCACGACACACGGTTTCGTATGCACAGTTTACCACGAATATAACGTTTAAAATCATCTAGGAACGATAGGAAAAAAGTTTACTCTTACCGCGAACCGTCTAACCGACACGGCGCGGTACTTAGCAATTTTATCGTTCCAGCGATACCTAAGCGACTCGCCGGAAGTTAACTCGGTAAATACGCGTCCGAGAGAACTGGCGTCACGACACACGGTTTCGTATGCACAGTTTACCACGAATATAACGTTTAAAATCATCTAGGAACGATAGGAAAAAAGTTTACTCTTACCGCGAACCGTCTAACCGACACGGCGCGGTACTTAGCAATTTTATCGTTCCAGCGATACCTAAGCGACTCGCCGGAAGTTAACTCGGTAAATACGCGTCCGAGAGAACTGGCGTCACGACACACGGTTTCGTATGCACAGTTTACCACGAATATAACGTTTAAAATCATCTAGGAACGATAGGAAAAAAGTTTACTCTTACCGCGAACCGTCTAACCGACACGGCGCGGTACTTAGCAATTTTATCGTTCCAGCGATACCTAAGCGACTCGCCGGAAGTTAACTCGGTAAATACGCGTCCGAGAGAACTGGCGTCACGACACACGGTTTCGTATGCACAGTTTACCACGAATATAACGTTTAAAATCATCTAGGAACGATAGGAAAAAAGTTTACTCTTACCGCGAACCGTCTAACCGACACGGCGCGGTACTTAGCAATTTTATCGTTCCAGCGATACCTAAGCGACTCGCCGGAAGTTAACTCGGTAAATACGCGTCCGAGAGAACTGGCGTCACGACACACGGTTTCGTATGCACAGTTTACCACGAATATAACGTTTAAAATCATCTAGGAACGATAGGAAAAAAGTTTACTCTTACCGCGAACCGTCTAACCGACACGGCGCGGTACTTAGCAATTTTATCGTTCCAGCGATACCTAAGCGACTCGCCGGAAGTTAACTCGGTAAATACGCGTCCGAGAGAACTGGCGTCACGACACACGGTTTCGTATGCACAGTTTACCACGAATATAACGTTTAAAATCATCTAGGAACGATAGGAAAAAAGTTTACTCTTACCGCGAACCGTCTAACCGACACGGCGCGGTACTTAGCAATTTTATCGTTCCAGCGATACCTAAGCGACTCGCCGGAAGTTAACTCGGTAAATACGCGTCCGAGAGAACTGGCGTCACGACACACGGTTTCGTATGCACAGTTTACCACGAATATAACGTTTAAAATCATCTAGGAACGATAGGAAAAAAGTTTACTCTTACCGCGAACCGTCTAACCGACACGGCGCGGTACTTAGCAATTTTATCGTTCCAGCGATACCTAAGCGACTCGCCGGAAGTTAACTCGGTAAATACGCGTCCGAGAGAACTGGCGTCACGACACACGGTTTCGTATGCACAGTTTACCACGAATATAACGTTTAAAATCATCTAGGAACGATAGGAAAAAAGTTTACTCTTACCGCGAACCGTCTAACCGACACGGCGCGGTACTTAGCAATTTTATCGTTCCAGCGATACCTAAGCGACTCGCCGGAAGTTAACTCGGTAAATACGCGTCCGAGAGAACTGGCGTCACGACACACGGTTTCGTATGCACAGTTTACCACGAATATAACGTTTAAAATCATCTAGGAACGATAGGAAAAAAGTTTACTCTTACCGCGAACCGTCTAACCGACACGGCGCGGTACTTAGCAATTTTATCGTTCCAGCGATACCTAAGCGACTCGCCGGAAGTTAACTCGGTAAATACGCGTCCGAGAGAACTGGCGTCACGACACACGGTTTCGTATGCACAGTTTACCACGAATATAACGTTTAAAATCATCTAGGAACGATAGGAAAAAAGTTTACTCTTACCGCGAACCGTCTAACCGACACGGCGCGGTACTTAGCAATTTTATCGTTCCAGCGATACCTAAGCGACTCGCCGGAAGTTAACTCGGTAAATACGCGTCCGAGAGAACTGGCGTCACGACACACGGTTTCGTATGCACAGTTTACCACGAATATAACGTTTAAAATCATCTAGGAACGATAGGAAAAAAGTTTACTCTTACCGCGAACCGTCTAACCGACACGGCGCGGTACTTAGCAATTTTATCGTTCCAGCGATACCTAAGCGACTCGCCGGAAGTTAACTCGGTAAATACGCGTCCGAGAGAACTGGCGTCACGACACACGGTTTCGTATGCACAGTTTACCACGAATATAACGTTTAAAATCATCTAGGAACGATAGGAAAAAAGTTTACTCTTACCGCGAACCGTCTAACCGACACGGCGCGGTACTTAGCAATTTTATCGTTCCAGCGATACCTAAGCGACTCGCCGGAAGTTAACTCGGTAAATACGCGTCCGAGAGAACTGGCGTCACGACACACGGTTTCGTATGCACAGTTTACCACGAATATAACGTTTAAAATCATCTAGGAACGATAGGAAAAAAGTTTACTCTTACCGCGAACCGTCTAACCGACACGGCGCGGTACTTAGCAATTTTATCGTTCCAGCGATACCTAAGCGACTCGCCGGAAGTTAACTCGGTAAATACGCGTCCGAGAGAACTGGCGTCACGACACACGGTTTCGTATGCACAGTTTACCACGAATATAACGTTTAAAATCATCTAGGAACGATAGGAAAAAAGTTTACTCTTACCGCGAACCGTCTAACCGACACGGCGCGGTACTTAGCAATTTTATCGTTCCAGCGATACCTAAGCGACTCGCCGGAAGTTAACTCGGTAAATACGCGTCCGAGAGAACTGGCGTCACGACACACGGTTTCGTATGCACAGTTTACCACGAATATAACGTTTAAAATCATCTAGGAACGATAGGAAAAAAGTTTACTCTTACCGCGAACCGTCTAACCGACACGGCGCGGTACTTAGCAATTTTATCGTTCCAGCGATACCTAAGCGACTCGCCGGAAGTTAACTCGGTAAATACGCGTCCGAGAGAACTGGCGTCACGACACACGGTTTCGTATGCACAGTTTACCACGAATATAACGTTTAAAATCATCTAGGAACGATAGGAAAAAAGTTTACTCTTACCGCGAACCGTCTAACCGACACGGCGCGGTACTTAGCAATTTTATCGTTCCAGCGATACCTAAGCGACTCGCCGGAAGTTAACTCGGTAAATACGCGTCCGAGAGAACTGGCGTCACGACACACGGTTTCGTATGCACAGTTTACCACGAATATAACGTTTAAAATCATCTAGGAACGATAGGAAAAAAGTTTACTCTTACCGCGAACCGTCTAACCGACACGGCGCGGTACTTAGCAATTTTATCGTTCCAGCGATACCTAAGCGACTCGCCGGAAGTTAACTCGGTAAATACGCGTCCGAGAGAACTGGCGTCACGACACACGGTTTCGTATGCACAGTTTACCACGAATATAACGTTTAAAATCATCTAGGAACGATAGGAAAAAAGTTTACTCTTACCGCGAACCGTCTAACCGACACGGCGCGGTACTTAGCAATTTTATCGTTCCAGCGATACCTAAGCGACTCGCCGGAAGTTAACTCGGTAAATACGCGTCCGAGAGAACTGGCGTCACGACACACGGTTTCGTATGCACAGTTTACCACGAATATAACGTTTAAAATCATCTAGGAACGATAGGAAAAAAGTTTACTCTTACCGCGAACCGTCTAACCGACACGGCGCGGTACTTAGCAATTTTATCGTTCCAGCGATACCTAAGCGACTCGCCGGAAGTTAACTCGGTAAATACGCGTCCGAGAGAACTGGCGTCACGACACACGGTTTCGTATGCACAGTTTACCACGAATATAACGTTTAAAATCATCTAGGAACGATAGGAAAAAAGTTTACTCTTACCGCGAACCGTCTAACCGACACGGCGCGGTACTTAGCAATTTTATCGTTCCAGCGATACCTAAGCGACTCGCCGGAAGTTAACTCGGTAAATACGCGTCCGAGAGAACTGGCGTCACGACACACGGTTTCGTATGCACAGTTTACCACGAATATAACGTTTAAAATCATCTAGGAACGATAGGAAAAAAGTTTACTCTTACCGCGAACCGTCTAACCGACACGGCGCGGTACTTAGCAATTTTATCGTTCCAGCGATACCTAAGCGACTCGCCGGAAGTTAACTCGGTAAATACGCGTCCGAGAGAACTGGCGTCACGACACACGGTTTCGTATGCACAGTTTACCACGAATATAACGTTTAAAATCATCTAGGAACGATAGGAAAAAAGTTTACTCTTACCGCGAACCGTCTAACCGACACGGCGCGGTACTTAGCAATTTTATCGTTCCAGCGATACCTAAGCGACTCGCCGGAAGTTAACTCGGTAAATACGCGTCCGAGAGAACTGGCGTCACGACACACGGTTTCGTATGCACAGTTTACCACGAATATAACGTTTAAAATCATCTAGGAACGATAGGAAAAAAGTTTACTCTTACCGCGAACCGTCTAACCGACACGGCGCGGTACTTAGCAATTTTATCGTTCCAGCGATACCTAAGCGACTCGCCGGAAGTTAACTCGTCGTAAATACGCGTCCGAGAGAACTGGCGTCACGACACACGGTTTCGTATGCACAGTTTACCACGAATATAACGTTTAAAATCATCTAGGAACGATAGGAAAAAAGTTTACTCTTACCGCGAACCGTCTAACCGACACGGCGCGGTACTTAGCAATTTTATCGTTCCAGCGATACCTAAGCGACTCGCCGGAAGTTAACTCGGTAAATACGCGTCCGAGAGAACTGGCGTCACGACACACGGTTTCGTATGCACAGTTTACCACGAATATAACGTTTAAAATCATCTAGGAACGATAGGAAAAAAGTTTACTCTTACCGCGAACCGTCTAACCGACACGGCGCGGTACTTAGCAATTTTATCGTTCCAGCGATACCTAAGCGACTCGCCGGAAGTTAACTCGGTAAATACGCGTCCGAGAGAACTGGCGTCACGACACACGGTTTCGTATGCACAGTTTACCACGAATATAACGTTTAAAATCATCTAGGAACGATAGGAAAAAAGTTTACTCTTACCGCGAACCGTCTAACCGACACGGCGCGGTACTTAGCAATTTTATCGTTCCAGCGATACCTAAGCGACTCGCCGGAAGTTAACTCGGTAAATACGCGTCCGAGAGAACTGGCGTCACGACACACGGTTTCGTATGCACAGTTTACCACGAATATAACGTTTAAAATCATCTAGGAACGATAGGAAAAAAGTTTACTCTTACCGCGAACCGTCTAACCGACACGGCGCGGTACTTAGCAATTTTATCGTTCCAGCGATACCTAAGCGACTCGCCGGAAGTTAACTCGGTAAATACGCGTCCGAGAGAACTGGCGTCACGACACACGGTTTCGTATGCACAGTTTACCACGAATATAACGTTTAAAATCATCTAGGAACGATAGGAAAAAAGTTTACTCTTACCGCGAACCGTCTAACCGACACGGCGCGGTACTTAGCAATTTTATCGTTCCAGCGATACCTAAGCGACTCGCCGGAAGTTAACTCGGTAAATACGCGTCCGAGAGAACTGGCGTCACGACACACGGTTTCGTATGCACAGTTTACCACGAATATAACGTTTAAAATCATCTAGGAACGATAGGAAAAAAGTTTACTCTTACCGCGAACCGTCTAACCGACACGGCGCGGTACTTAGCAATTTTATCGTTCCAGCGATACCTAAGCGACTCGCCGGAAGTTAACTCGGTAAATACGCGTCCGAGAGAACTGGCGTCACGACACACGGTTTCGTATGCACAGTTTACCACGAATATAACGTTTAAAATCATCTAGGAACGATAGGAAAAAAGTTTACTCTTACCGCGAACCGTCTAACCGACACGGCGCGGTACTTAGCAATTTTATCGTTCCAGCGATACCTAAGCGACTCGCCGGAAGTTAACTCGGTAAATACGCGTCCGAGAGAACTGGCGTCACGACACACGGTTTCGTATGCACAGTTTACCACGAATATAACGTTTAAAATCATCTAGGAACGATAGGAAAAAAGTTTACTCTTACCGCGAACCGTCTAACCGACACGGCGCGGTACTTAGCAATTTTATCGTTCCAGCGATACCTAAGCGACTCGCCGGAAGTTAACTCGGTAAATACGCGTCCGAGAGAACTGGCGTCACGACACACGGTTTCGTATGCACAGTTTACCACGAATATAACGTTTAAAATCATCTAGGAACGATAGGAAAAAAGTTTACTCTTACCGCGAACCGTCTAACCGACACGGCGCGGTACTTAGCAATTTTATCGTTCCAGCGATACCTAAGCGACTCGCCGGAAGTTAACTCGGTAAATACGCGTCCGAGAGAACTGGCGTCACGACACACGGTTTCGTATGCACAGTTTACCACGAATATAACGTTTAAAATCATCTAGGAACGATAGGAAAAAAGTTTACTCTTACCGCGAACCGTCTAACCGACACGGCGCGGTACTTAGCAATTTTATCGTTCCAGCGATACCTAAGCGACTCGCCGGAAGTTAACTCGGTAAATACGCGTCCGAGAGAACTGGCGTCACGACACACGGTTTCGTATGCACAGTTTACCACGAATATAACGTTTAAAATCATCTAGGAACGATAGGAAAAAAGTTTACTCTTACCGCGAACCGTCTAACCGACACGGCGCGGTACTTAGCAATTTTATCGTTCCAGCGATACCTAAGCGACTCGCCGGAAGTTAACTCGGTAAATACGCGTCCGAGAGAACTGGCGTCACGACACACGGTTTCGTATGCACAGTTTACCACGAATATAACGTTTAAAATCATCTAGGAACGATAGGAAAAAAGTTTACTCTTACCGCGAACCGTCTAACCGACACGGCGCGGTACTTAGCAATTTTATCGTTCCAGCGATACCTAAGCGACTCGCCGGAAGTTAACTCGGTAAATACGCGTCCGAGAGAACTGGCGTCACGACACACGGTTTCGTATGCACAGTTTACCACGAATATAACGTTTAAAATCATCTAGGAACGATAGGAAAAAAGTTTACTCTTACCGCGAACCGTCTAACCGACACGGCGCGGTACTTAGCAATTTTATCGTTCCAGCGATACCTAAGCGACTCGCCGGAAGTTAACTCGGTAAATACGCGTCCGAGAGAACTGGCGTCACGACACACGGTTTCGTATGCACAGTTTACCACGAATATAACGTTTAAAATCATCTAGGAACGATAGGAAAAAAGTTTACTCTTACCGCGAACCGTCTAACCGACACGGCGCGGTACTTAGCAATTTTATCGTTCCAGCGATACCTAAGCGACTCGCCGGAAGTTAACTCGGTAAATACGCGTCCGAGAGAACTGGCGTCACGACACACGGTTTCGTATGCACAGTTTACCACGAATATAACGTTTAAAATCATCTAGGAACGATAGGAAAAAAGTTTACTCTTACCGCGAACCGTCTAACCGACACGGCGCGGTACTTAGCAATTTTATCGTTCCAGCGATACCTAAGCGACTCGCCGGAAGTTAACTCGGTAAATACGCGTCCGAGAGAACTGGCGTCACGACACACGGTTTCGTATGCACAGTTTACCACGAATATAACGTTTAAAATCATCTAGGAACGATAGGAAAAAAGTTTACTCTTACCGCGAACCGTCTAACCGACACGGCGCGGTACTTAGCAATTTTATCGTTCCAGCGATACCTAAGCGACTCGCCGGAAGTTAACTCGGTAAATACGCGTCCGAGAGAACTGGCGTCACGACACACGGTTTCGTATGCACAGTTTACCACGAATATAACGTTTAAAATCATCTAGGAACGATAGGAAAAAAGTTTACTCTTACCGCGAACCGTCTAACCGACACGGCGCGGTACTTAGCAATTTTATCGTTCCAGCGATACCTAAGCGACTCGCCGGAAGTTAACTCGGTAAATACGCGTCCGAGAGAACTGGCGTCACGACACACGGTTTCGTATGCACAGTTTACCACGAATATAACGTTTAAAATCATCTAGGAACGATAGGAAAAAAGTTTACTCTTACCGCGAACCGTCTAACCGACACGGCGCGGTACTTAGCAATTTTATCGTTCCAGCGATACCTAAGCGACTCGCCGGAAGTTAACTCGGTAAATACGCGTCCGAGAGAACTGGCGTCACGACACACGGTTTCGTATGCACAGTTTACCACGAATATAACGTTTAAAATCATCTAGGAACGATAGGAAAAAAGTTTACTCTTACCGCGAACCGTCTAACCGACACGGCGCGGTACTTAGCAATTTTATCGTTCCAGCGATACCTAAGCGACTCGCCGGAAGTTAACTCGGTAAATACGCGTCCGAGAGAACTGGCGTCACGACACACGGTTTCGTATGCACAGTTTACCACGAATATAACGTTTAAAATCATCTAGGAACGATAGGAAAAAAGTTTACTCTTACCGCGAACCGTCTAACCGACACGGCGCGGTACTTAGCAATTTTATCGTTCCAGCGATACCTAAGCGACTCGCCGGAAGTTAACTCGGTAAATACGCGTCCGAGAGAACTGGCGTCACGACACACGGTTTCGTATGCACAGTTTACCACGAATATAACGTTTAAAATCATCTAGGAACGATAGGAAAAAAGTTTACTCTTACCGCGAACCGTCTAACCGACACGGCGCGGTACTTAGCAATTTTATCGTTCCAGCGATACCTAAGCGACTCGCCGGAAGTTAACTCGGTAAATACGCGTCCGAGAGAACTGGCGTCACGACACACGGTTTCGTATGCACAGTTTACCACGAATATAACGTTTAAAATCATCTAGGAACGATAGGAAAAAAGTTTACTCTTACCGCGAACCGTCTAACCGACACGGCGCGGTACTTAGCAATTTTATCGTTCCAGCGATACCTAAGCGACTCGCCGGAAGTTAACTCGGTAAATACGCGTCCGAGAGAACTGGCGTCACGACACACGGTTTCGTATGCACAGTTTACCACGAATATAACGTTTAAAATCATCTAGGAACGATAGGAAAAAAGTTTACTCTTACCGCGAACCGTCTAACCGACACGGCGCGGTACTTAGCAATTTTATCGTTCCAGCGATACCTAAGCGACTCGCCGGAAGTTAACTCGGTAAATACGCGTCCGAGAGAACTGGCGTCACGACACACGGTTTCGTATGCACAGTTTACCACGAATATAACGTTTAAAATCATCTAGGAACGATAGGAAAAAAGTTTACTCTTACCGCGAACCGTCTAACCGACACGGCGCGGTACTTAGCAATTTTATCGTTCCAGCGATACCTAAGCGACTCGCCGGAAGTTAACTCGGTAAATACGCGTCCGAGAGAACTGGCGTCACGACACACGGTTTCGTATGCACAGTTTACCACGAATATAACGTTTAAAATCATCTAGGAACGATAGGAAAAAAGTTTACTCTTACCGCGAACCGTCTAACCGACACGGCGCGGTACTTAGCAATTTTATCGTTCCAGCGATACCTAAGCGACTCGCCGGAAGTTAACTCGGTAAATACGCGTCCGAGAGAACTGGCGTCACGACACACGGTTTCGTATGCACAGTTTACCACGAATATAACGTTTAAAATCATCTAGGAACGATAGGAAAAAAGTTTACTCTTACCGCGAACCGTCTAACCGACACGGCGCGGTACTTAGCAATTTTATCGTTCCAGCGATACCTAAGCGATTCGCCGGAAGTTAACTCGGTAAATACGCGTCCGAGAGAACTGGCGTCACGACACACGGTTTCGTATGCACAGTTTACCACGAATATAACGTTTAAAATCATCTAGGAACGATAGGAAAAAAGTTTACTCTTACCGCGAACCGTCTAACCGACACGGCGCGGTACTTAGCAATTTTATCGTTCCAGCGATACCTAAGCGACTCGCCGGAAGTTAACTCGGTAAATACGCGTCCGAGAGAACTGGCGTCACGACACACGGTTTCGTATGCACAGTTTACCACGAATATAACGTTTAAAATCATCTAGGAACGATAGGAAAAAAGTTTACTCTTACCGCGAACCGTCTAACCGACACGGCGCGGTACTTAGCAATTTTATCGTTCCAGCGATACCTAAGCGACTCGCCGGAAGTTAACTCGGTAAATACGCGTCCGAGAGAACTGGCGTCACGACACACGGTTTCGTATGCACAGTTTACCACGAATATAACGTTTAAAATCATCTAGGAACGATAGGAAAAAAGTTTACTCTTACCGCGAACCGTCTAACCGACACGGCGCGGTACTTAGCAATTTTATCGTTCCAGCGATACCTAAGCGACTCGCCGGAAGTTAACTCGGTAAATACGCGTCCGAGAGAACTGGCGTCACGACACACGGTTTCGTATGCACAGTTTACCACGAATATAACGTTTAAAATCATCTAGGAACGATAGGAAAAAAGTTTACTCTTACCGCGAACCGTCTAACCGACACGGCGCGGTACTTAGCAATTTTATCGTTCCAGCGATACCTAAGCGACTCGCCGGAAGTTAACTCGGTAAATACGCGTCCGAGAGAACTGGCGTCACGACACACGGTTTCGTATGCACAGTTTACCACGAATATAACGTTTAAAATCATCTAGGAACGATAGGAAAAAAGTTTACTCTTACCGCGAACCGTCTAACCGACACGGCGCGGTACTTAGCAATTTTATCGTTCCAGCGATACCTAAGCGACTCGCCGGAAGTTAACTCGGTAAATACGCGTCCGAGAGAACTGGCGTCACGACACACGGTTTCGTATGCACAGTTTACCACGAATATAACGTTTAAAATCATCTAGGAACGATAGGAAAAAAGTTTACTCTTACCGCGAACCGTCTAACCGACACGGCGCGGTACTTAGCAATTTTATCGTTCCAGCGATACCTAAGCGACTCGCCGGAAGTTAACTCGGTAAATACGCGTCCGAGAGAACTGGCGTCACGACACACGGTTTCGTATGCACAGTTTACCACGAATATAACGTTTAAAATCATCTAGGAACGATAGGAAAAAAGTTTACTCTTACCGCGAACCGTCTAACCGACACGGCGCGGTACTTAGCAATTTTATCGTTCCAGCGATACCTAAGCGACTCGCCGGAAGTTAACTCGGTAAATACGCGTCCGAGAGAACTGGCGTCACGACACACGGTTTCGTATGCACAGTTTACCACGAATATAACGTTTAAAATCATCTAGGAACGATAGGAAAAAAGTTTACTCTTACCGCGAACCGTCTAACCGACACGGCGCGGTACTTAGCAATTTTATCGTTCCAGCGATACCTAAGCACTCGGTAAATACGCGTCCGAGAGAACTGGCGTCACGACACACGGTTTCGTATGCACAGTTTACCACGAATATAACGTTTAAAATCATCTAGGAACGATAGGAAAAAAGTTTACTCTTACCGCGAACCGTCTAACCGACACGGCGCGGTACTTAGCAATTTTATCGTTCCAGCGATACCTAAGCGACTCGCCGGAAGTTAACTCGGTAAATACGCGTCCGAGAGAACTGGCGTCACGACACACGGTTTCGTATGCACAGTTTACCACGAATATAACGTTTAAAATCATCTAGGAACGATAGGAAAAAAGTTTACTCTTACCGCGAACCGTCTAACCGACACGGCGCGGTACTTAGCAATTTTATCGTTCCAGCGATACCTAAGCGACTCGCCGGAAGTTAACTCGGTAAATACGCGTCCGAGAGAACTGGCGTCACGACACACGGTTTCGTATGCACAGTTTACCACGAATATAACGTTTAAAATCATCTAGGAACGATAGGAAAAAAGTTTACTCTTACCGCGAACCGTCTAACCGACACGGCGCGGTACTTAGCAATTTTATCGTTCCAGCGATACCTAAGCGACTCGCCGGAAGTTAACTCGGTAAATACGCGTCCGAGAGAACTGGCGTCACGACACACGGTTTCGTATGCACAGTTTACCACGAATATAACGTTTAAAATCATCTAGGAACGATAGGAAAAAAGTTTACTCTTACCGCGAACCGTCTAACCGACACGGCGCGGTACTTAGCAATTTTATCGTTCCAGCGATACCTAAGCGACTCGCCGGAAGTTAACTCGGTAAATACGCGTCCGAGAGAACTGGCGTCACGACACACGGTTTCGTATGCACAGTTTACCACGAATATAACGTTTAAAATCATCTAGGAACGATAGGAAAAAAGTTTACTCTTACCGCGAACCGTCTAACCGACACGGCGCGGTACTTAGCAATTTTATCGTTCCAGCGATACCTAAGCGACTCGCCGGAAGTTAACTCGGTAAATACGCGTCCGAGAGAACTGGCGTCACGACACACGGTTTCGTATGCACAGTTTACCACGAATATAACGTTTAAAATCATCTAGGAACGATAGGAAAAAAGTTTACTCTTACCGCGAACCGTCTAACCGACACGGCGCGGTACTTAGCAATTTTATCGTTCCAGCGATACCTAAGCGACTCGCCGGAAGTTAACTCGCTTATAACTCGGTAAATACGCGTCCGAGAGAACTGGCGTCACGACACACGGTTTCGTATGCACAGTTTACCACGAATATAACGTTTAAAATCATCTAGGAACGATAGGAAAAAAGTTTACTCTTACCGCGAACCGTCTAACCGACACGGCGCGGTACTTAGCAATTTTATCGTTCCAGCGATACCTAAGCGACTCGCCGGAAGTTAACTCGGTAAATACGCGTCCGAGAGAACTGGCGTCACGACACACGGTTTCGTATGCACAGTTTACCACGAATATAACGTTTAAAATCATCTAGGAACGATAGGAAAAAAGTTTACTCTTACCGCGAACCGTCTAACCGACACGGCGCGGTACTTAGCAATTTTATCGTTCCAGCGATACCTAAGCGACTCGCCGGAAGTTAACTCGGTAAATACGCGTCCGAGAGAACTGGCGTCACGACACACGGTTTCGTATGCACAGTTTACCACGAATATAACGTTTAAAATCATCTAGGAACGATAGGAAAAAAGTTTACTCTTACCGCGAACCGTCTAACCGACACGGCGCGGTACTTAGCAATTTTATCGTTCCAGCGATACCTAAGCGACTCGCCGGAAGTTAACTCGGTAAATACGCGTCCGAGAGAACTGGCGTCACGACACACGGTTTCGTATGCACAGTTTACCACGAATATAACGTTTAAAATCATCTAGGAACGATAGGAAAAAAGTTTACTCTTACCGCGAACCGTCTAACCGACACGGCGCGGTACTTAGCAATTTTATCGTTCCAGCGATACCTAAGCGACTCGCCGGAAGTTAACTCGGTAAATACGCGTCCGAGAGAACTGGCGTCACGACACACGGTTTCGTATGCACAGTTTACCACGAATATAACGTTTAAAATCATCTAGGAACGATAGGAAAAAAGTTTACTCTTACCGCGAACCGTCTAACCGACACGGCGCGGTACTTAGCAATTTTATCGTTCCAGCGATACCTAAGCGACTCGCCGGAAGTTAACTCGGTAAATACGCGTCCGAGAGAACTGGCGTCACGACACACGGTTTCGTATGCACAGTTTACCACGAATATAACGTTTAAAATCATCTAGGAACGATAGGAAAAAAGTTTACTCTTACCGCGAACCGTCTAACCGACACGGCGCGGTACTTAGCAATTTTATCGTTCCAGCGATACCTAAGCGACTCGCCGGAAGTTAACTCGCTTATAACTCGGTAAATACGCGTCCGAGAGAACTGGCGTCACGACACACGGTTTCGTATGCACAGTTTACCACGAATATAACGTTTAAAATCATCTAGGAACGATAGGAAAAAAGTTTACTCTTACCGCGAACCGTCTAACCGACACGGCGCGGTACTTAGCAATTTTATCGTTCCAGCGATACCTAAGCGACTCGCCGGAAGTTAACTCGGTAAATACGCGTCCGAGAGAACTGGCGTCACGACACACGGTTTCGTATGCACAGTTTACCACGAATATAACGTTTAAAATCATCTAGGAACGATAGGAAAAAAGTTTACTCTTACCGCGAACCGTCTAACCGACACGGCGCGGTACTTAGCAATTTTATCGTTCCAGCGATACCTAAGCGACTCGCCGGAAGTTAACTCGGTAAATACGCGTCCGAGAGAACTGGCGTCACGACACACGGTTTCGTATGCACAGTTTACCACGAATATAACGTTTAAAATCATCTAGGAACGATAGGAAAAAAGTTTACTCTTACCGCGAACCGTCTAACCGACACGGCGCGGTACTTAGCAATTTTATCGTTCCAGCGATACCTAAGCGACTCGCCGGAAGTTAACTCGGTAAATACGCGTCCGAGAGAACTGGCGTCACGACACACGGTTTCGTATGCACAGTTTACCACGAATATAACGTTTAAAATCATCTAGGAACGATAGGAAAAAAGTTTACTCTTACCGCGAACCGTCTAACCGACACGGCGCGGTACTTAGCAATTTTATCGTTCCAGCGATACCTAAGCGACTCGCCGGAAGTTAACTCGGTAAATACGCGTCCGAGAGAACTGGCGTCACGACACACGGTTTCGTATGCACAGTTTACCACGAATATAACGTTTAAAATCATCTAGGAACGATAGGAAAAAAGTTTACTCTTACCGCGAACCGTCTAACCGACACGGCGCGGTACTTAGCAATTTTATCGTTCCAGCGATACCTAAGCGACTCGCCGGAAGTTAACTCGGTAAATACGCGTCCGAGAGAACTGGCGTCACGACACACGGTTTCGTATGCACAGTTTACCACGAATATAACGTTTAAAATCATCTAGGAACGATAGGAAAAAAGTTTACTCTTACCGCGAACCGTCTAACCGACACGGCGCGGTACTTAGCAATTTTATCGTTCCAGCGATACCTAAGCGACTCGCCGGAAGTTAACTCGGTAAATACGCGTCCGAGAGAACTGGCGTCACGACACACGGTTTCGTATGCACAGTTTACCACGAATATAACGTTTAAAATCATCTAGGAACGATAGGAAAAAAGTTTACTCTTACCGCGAACCGTCTAACCGACACGGCGCGGTACTTAGCAATTTTATCGTTCCAGCGATACCTAAGCGACTCGCCGGAAGTTAACTCGCTTATAACTCGGTAAATACGCGTCCGAGAGAACTGGCGTCACGACACACGGTTTCGTATGCACAGTTTACCACGAATATAACGTTTAAAATCATCTAGGAACGATAGGAAAAAAGTTTACTCTTACCGCGAACCGTCTAACCGACACGGCGCGGTACTTAGCAATTTTATCGTTCCAGCGATACCTAAGCGACTCGCCGGAAGTTAACTCGGTAAATACGCGTCCGAGAGAACTGGCGTCACGACACACGGTTTCGTATGCACAGTTTACCACGAATATAACGTTTAAAATCATCTAGGAACGATAGGAAAAAAGTTTACTCTTACCGCGAACCGTCTAACCGACACGGCGCGGTACTTAGCAATTTTATCGTTCCAGCGATACCTAAGCGACTCGCCGGAAGTTAACTCGGTAAATACGCGTCCGAGAGAACTGGCGTCACGACACACGGTTTCGTATGCACAGTTTACCACGAATATAACGTTTAAAATCATCTAGGAACGATAGGAAAAAAGTTTACTCTTACCGCGAACCGTCTAACCGACACGGCGCGGTACTTAGCAATTTTATCGTTCCAGCGATACCTAAGCGACTCGCCGGAAGTTAACTCGGTAAATACGCGTCCGAGAGAACTGGCGTCACGACACACGGTTTCGTATGCACAGTTTACCACGAATATAACGTTTAAAATCATCTAGGAACGATAGGAAAAAAGTTTACTCTTACCGCGAACCGTCTAACCGACACGGCGCGGTACTTAGCAATTTTATCGTTCCAGCGATACCTAAGCGACTCGCCGGAAGTTAACTCGGTAAATACGCGTCCGAGAGAACTGGCGTCACGACACACGGTTTCGTATGCACAGTTTACCACGAATATAACGTTTAAAATCATCTAGGAACGATAGGAAAAAAGTTTACTCTTACCGCGAACCGTCTAACCGACACGGCGCGGTACTTAGCAATTTTATCGTTCCAGCGATACCTAAGCGACTCGCCGGAAGTTAACTCGGTAAATACGCGTCCGAGAGAACTGGCGTCACGACACACGGTTTCGTATGCACAGTTTACCACGAATATAACGTTTAAAATCATCTAGGAACGATAGGAAAAAAGTTTACTCTTACCGCGAACCGTCTAACCGACACGGCGCGGTACTTAGCAATTTTATCGTTCCAGCGATACCTAAGCGACTCGCCGGAAGTTAACTCGCTTATAACTCGGTAAATACGCGTCCGAGAGAACTGGCGTCACGACACACGGTTTCGTATGCACAGTTTACCACGAATATAACGTTTAAAATCATCTAGGAACGATAGGAAAAAAGTTTACTCTTACCGCGAACCGTCTAACCGACACGGCGCGGTACTTAGCAATTTTATCGTTCCAGCGATACCTAAGCGACTCGCCGGAAGTTAACTCGGTAAATACGCGTCCGAGAGAACTGGCGTCACGACACACGGTTTCGTATGCACAGTTTACCACGAATATAACGTTTAAAATCATCTAGGAACGATAGGAAAAAAGTTTACTCTTACCGCGAACCGTCTAACCGACACGGCGCGGTACTTAGCAATTTTATCGTTCCAGCGATACCTAAGCGACTCGCCGGAAGTTAACTCGGTAAATACGCGTCCGAGAGAACTGGCGTCACGACACACGGTTTCGTATGCACAGTTTACCACGAATATAACGTTTAAAATCATCTAGGAACGATAGGAAAAAAGTTTACTCTTACCGCGAACCGTCTAACCGACACGGCGCGGTACTTAGCAATTTTATCGTTCCAGCGATACCTCAGCGACTCGCCGGAAGTTAACTCGGTAAATACGCGTCCGAGAGAACTGGCGTCACGACACACGGTTTCGTATGCACAGTTTACCACGAATATAACGTTTAAAATCATCTAGGAACGATAGGAAAAAAGTTTACTCTTACCGCGAACCGTCTAACCGACACGGCGCGGTACTTAGCAATTTTATCGTTCCAGCGATACCTAAGCGACTCGCCGGAAGTTAACTCGGTAAATACGCGTCCGAGAGAACTGGCGTCACGACACACGGTTTCGTATGCACAGTTTACCACGAATATAACGTTTAAAATCATCTAGGAACGATAGGAAAAAAGTTTACTCTTACCGCGAACCGTCTAACCGACACGGCGCGGTACTTAGCAATTTTATCGTTCCAGCGATACCTAAGCGACTCGCCGGAAGTTAACTCGGTAAATACGCGTCCGAGAGAACTGGCGTCACGACACACGGTTTCGTATGCACAGTTTACCACGAATATAACGTTTAAAATCATCTAGGAACGATAGGAAAAAAGTTTACTCTTACCGCGAACCGTCTAACCGACACGGCGCGGTACTTAGCAATTTTATCGTTCCAGCGATACCTAAGCGACTCGCCGGAAGTTAACTCGGTAAATACGCGTCCGAGAGAACTGGCGTCACGACACACGGTTTCGTATGCACAGTTTACCACGAATATAACGTTTAAAATCATCTAGGAACGATAGGAAAAAAGTTTACTCTTACCGCGAACCGTCTAACCGACACGGCGCGGTACTTAGCAATTTTATCGTTCCAGCGATACCTAAGCGACTCGCCGGAAGTTAACTCGCTTATAACTCGGTAAATACGCGTCCGAGAGAACTGGCGTCACGACACACGGTTTCGTATGCACAGTTTACCACGAATATAACGTTTAAAATCATCTAGGAACGATAGGAAAAAAGTTTACTCTTACCGCGAACCGTCTAACCGACACGGCGCGGTACTTAGCAATTTTATCGTTCCAGCGATACCTAAGCGACTCGCCGGAAGTTAACTCGGTAAATACGCGTCCGAGAGAACTGGCGTCACGACACACGGTTTCGTATGCACAGTTTACCACGAATATAACGTTTAAAATCATCTAGGAACGATAGGAAAAAAGTTTACTCTTACCGCGAACCGTCTAACCGACACGGCGCGGTACTTAGCAATTTTATCGTTCCAGCGATACCTAAGCGACTCGCCGGAAGTTAACTCGCTTATAACTCGGTAAATACGCGTCCGAGAGAACTGGCGTCACGACACACGGTTTCGTATGCACAGTTTACCACGAATATAACGTTTAAAATCATCTAGGAACGATAGGAAAAAAGTTTACTCTTACCGGTTGTAGTGTATTTTGGGCGTCGAGCCTCGGCTCGCCCGGCCGTACCCAGGCAACTGATGCCTATACCGGCCCTCATCGAATTGGTTCCTCCTACTACCTCCTCTTCATTGCCTGAGTGGCAAACACTGCGAAGTGCTTGAACGTCTCTTTTGCTGTTAGATCCCTGAGCTCACATGGCCATGTTCTGAGAGTCTCCCTAGTTGCAGCTCTTAACTGCTCCCTTTCCCTCCAGTGCATCGGGCAGTCGTATATGACGTGTTGTACCGTATCCCGCTCACCGCAACTGCAGTTTTCGGATTCTGCTCTTTTGTAACTGTATAGTCTAGTGTTAAATTTTCCATGTCCTGTTAGAAATTGTGTGATGTTGTAATTCGGTCTAATGTGCCTTTGTGCCAGTCTGTCGGGTATGCTCGGGAAAAACAGTTTGGTCGTTGCCCCCTTCCTGGTGCTGTCCCACTGCCTCTG
This sequence comes from Lasioglossum lativentre, assembly GCA_916610255.1. Taxonomy (NCBI): domain Eukaryota; kingdom Metazoa; phylum Arthropoda; class Insecta; order Hymenoptera; family Halictidae; genus Lasioglossum; species Lasioglossum lativentre. The sequence continues at coordinate 66,915 of CAKAJI010000374.1, forward strand.
CCATTCCTCGATGGTCCTCTCTTTAATACGATTCGTGACCTCCTCTCTCTCCCCCTCCTCCGCGCGGAACCTGTCCCCGTGCAGCGTCGTCTCCCCGTCTTTCCTCAGCTCAAACAACGCCCTACGCTCCTCCAGCAACAGCTCGATCGGAGTCGCCGCCGCCACGACTCTGATGGCCTCGTGTGAGACAGACTTGAAGGCCCTGGTTATTCTGATCAGAGCCAGTCGTTGCGCCCTCTGCAGCTTTTGGATGTGGCTCTTCCTCAGCCTGTCTACCCATCCAGCGGCAGCGTAACACACCACCGGGAGGATAACGCCCTTGTACAGTATCGACAACGTCCTGAATTTCAATCCCCAGTGTGATCTCGCCACCGACATGAGGCGATACAGGGTATACTGGCTCTTCTTAACTATGTTAGTGACATGCGGTGTCACATTCAGGCCCGCTCCAAAGGTGACCCCCAGGTATTTAGCCTCAGTTTTCAGTGATATCTGCTCTCCGCATATCTTGACCACGGGTGGTTTTCTGGGGTCAAGCTTTCCTTTTAGCGCCAGCATTTCCGTTTTCTTTTTTGAAAGTGTGAGCTTGTTGTCGATACACCACTGTTCTATTATACCTGCTGCAGAGTTCGCCCCCCTCTCAAGTTCCCAGATCGAATTCCCCGGTATTATCACGAGTAGGTCGTCCGCGTACGCTGTATGTATGAATCCTTTTTCTTGAACTTCTTTCAACAGGTCATCGAATACTAGGTTCCAAAGTTTGGGACCCAGTACCGACCCCTGCGGGCAACCTTTAGTAATGCTCTTCCTGGTTTCCTGGCCTGCGTCTTTTATCTGAACTTTTCTATTGCGTAGGTAGTCTCTGATCAGCAAGTATATGTTTCTGGGGCAACCTCTTTTCTTAAGGCTTTGAAGGATAGAGGGCCACCACAGGCTGTCGAATGCCGCTGTGATGTCAAACAGCAGTGCCAGCGCGTATCTCTTTTTTGTGCCTCTCACTGCCCGCCTCATCTCGACTATCGCCTCCTCGGCCGACCGCCTCCTCCTGAAGCCAAACTGCCGCTCGGCTGCCAGGGGGTGCTCTTCCAGGACATCCTCCAATCTCTCCACGATCACCCTTTCGAGAACCTTGCTCATAATGGGGAGCAGGCAAATCGGCCTGTACGATCCCGGATTGGTCTGGTCTCTTCCTTGTCCCTTCAATAGTGTGATGACTACGCCCGTCTTCCAACTATCGGGGAAGGAGCCCTCAGCGAGGCAACTGTTAAAGAGGTGCACTATGCGCTGGTGCAACACCGGCCACGCATGTTTTATTATCTCTGCCTCCATAAGGTCAGCACCCGGTGCTTTACCGTTCTTGAGCCTGGCTATTGCTGCTTTTACTTCTGCCGCAGTAATGGGCGGTGTGTCATTTGTGTCCGGGGGTATTTCCATATCTTCACGGGTTTTCCTCTGTCTTGGTGTGTCTTCCGCCTGGTTGTCGTCTGGGAATAGCGCGTGTAGAAGTTTCCTAGACGCTTCCCTCCAGGTGGTTGCCTGCTTTCCATCTACCGTAATGCTGGTGCTGGCCGCTCGTGGGCGTACCTTATTTGCCATGATTTTGTACACCACGCCCCATGGCTCGGAGTTCCCTAAGTCTGTGACGAAGCTTCGCCAACTGTTCAACTTCGTTTGGCGGATGGCAGCCTTATATTTGTTTCTTGCTCCTCTGAGCTTCTCCTGCAGGGGCCGCCTCTTCTCATCGTTTTTGTTCCGCTGCAGTTCTTTACGCAGCCTCCTGACCTCTTTCTTTAGGACCGTTAGTTTCTCGCTCCACCATGGTACAGACTTTTTGAATTTCTTTTTCCGGGGGATGGCCTCATCGCTTGCGTCAGTGATTGTTTTTTCCAGGTGCAGTAGTAGTGTGTTCGGGTTTTCAGAGTGCGTTCCGGATGATTCAGGAACGCGGCTAGTCTGTTGGAGGAACGTTTCGAATTTTTCCCAATCTGCTTTTCTCGAATTATATCTTGTCTGTTCGTGGTTATTTGTTTCTGTTTCCGGCGTGCCTATTGAGTACGTAATGAGGTTATGGTCGCTGATAGTTTCTCTGTCATGTATCGTCCAGTTTCCTATTTGTGCGGCAATATTTTCGGTGGTCAGCGTAATATCTATGTTGGATGTTGCCCTGTCGTTATTGAAGGTTGTGTGTCTGGACGGTTGGTTCGCTATGTGTAATCCGTGGTGTGCTATGACTTCCTCGACCTTATAACCTCTTTCATCTGTATTTTGGCTGTACCATGATGGGGACTTGGCGTTAATGTCTGCTGCAATGACAATCTTCTGCTGAGGGAGGCCAGTTAGTATGTTTTCGAGGTGGTTTAGGTACGGTGTTATTGCGTCTGCGAACTGAAAATATGCGCTCACCAAGTAGAAGCTCGTGTTCCCTTTCGAGACCTCCACGCAGGTGAAGTGCCTATTGCAGTATTTTTCTATTTTCATTATTGTGATGTCCGGATTATAGTTTACTATTGCACTTTTGATTTCGTTTTTCTGTGTTTTCCCGAGGCCTTCCTTTGTATCTAGTACTATCTGCGCAGTGACTCCTTGCGATCTGATGTTAGTGGTGTTGTAATACGTGTATGGTTCCTGAATTGTAACAATGTCTAGGTTCTTTTTAGGTACCAGTCTCTTTATTTCGTCCATCACCTCTTTACAATTTCTGGCATTGATTTGCCCCAGTTTTATGTGAGGCTGCGCTGCCGCCCTGTAAGCGTACCCGGTTCTCCGATGTGTGCTCGGGTCAGGCGTGCTCCGTTCACTTCCCATAATCGGTTCTTGCCTCGAGAACGCTTCTCGCATAGGCGTACGCCGAGCACTCGTTCGCTCTAACGGAATGCGTGTGCGGTTTTCCGGCCCTTTTGCAGTTGGCGCAGGTTGATCGTTCCTGCCTGTGCTTGCAGTCTTCAAAACTATGGCCCTCTTGTGCGCAGTGACCGCATGTGGGGTTTGCTGCTTTGCAGAACTTGGCCACATGCCCATACGCCTGGCACCGAAAGCACCGGCTCACCACCGAGAAATCCCTTACTCTGCATGCTTGGAAGTCAATGTAAATGCGGTCCTGACTCTTAAAGAACGACCTTGTGGCTGGCGACACCTCGCAAACCCAGTTTGTGGTCATTTGTCCTCTTGGGCCCGTCCTGAAAACTAGTTCCATGTCCTTGGCTAGATTCGTTCCCCATTTCCCGGCCGGGTTCTGCCGTACAATGGCCTCTTGAACCTCCTCTTTGTCCAGGTCTGCTGGGACGCCGTGAATAATCATTCTTGGCCTTTTCATTGGGGGTTTCTCCGCGGTCAGCCCCACCTTCCCCAACTCCCTGTTCTCCAGTACCTTGGTTACATCATCCACCGTCGCCGTTTCTAGTAGGACCCCTCCCTTTCCTATCTTCCTGATGTTCCTTATTTGGAGTTGTTCCTTTGCCGGGGCAAGGGCCTCCATCACTGCCTTCTTGGTAGCATCGCTGTCACTTCCCTGTTCACTCTCCTTGGGGTAAATAGTGACTACGTGCCGCTGCTGCATTTTTAGTGGTGATTGTTTGCTTGCGTTTAGACCCTGCTTGGTAATCCCGGCGTATGAGCGACCGGCCGGAGCAGAATCACCGTGCTGTCCTAGGTTCCGCTGGCTCTTCATCTCCTTCATGGCGCTGGCTAAGCTATGGACCATCTTGCTTAAATTGTCGATTTTATTTTCGACATCTTTATTGTTAAAGTCCTCGTTCTGTGTTTGTACTTGCTGTTTTTCAAGCTTTCTTTTAAGCTCTTCATTTTCCCGTTCTAGGCAGTCTATGTATTTCTGCGCTTCTTTAATGTTGCTTTTGATAAGCTTGGTCTCCTCCCTGTCATTTGCCCTTTCGGCTAAATCGTGGCAGAGTGTAAAGAGAATCTCCAGTTTACTGTCCATGTTTTCATATGTTCTCTTTTGCATTTTCTCCTCCCTCTCCAATCCGGAATCGCTCTCATTTTTCACCTCTTTCTTCCTCTTCGCGCTGTACTTGACCTCTGCGTATACTCCGGCGCGCCTCCCGCATCGCCCCCCTTCGCTGTCACACTCCATATCGTTCGCCTGCGACATGACCGTTTCCCTCGCAAAAAATCACGACTATTTCGAAAAAAAAATGCCCTATTACCGGCAAATTTTTATTTAACATAAATTAGCCGGCTTTCCAAGCCGGTTAAAATGAGCCCTCGCACGACTCAATCGGAGTCGGCGAAGTTAAACACTTCTTCGGCGCGTTCGGCAAGAGATGGGTGACCGGGTGCGCGCGCAGCTATTTCAAGGTTTAATAACTTCCCTGTTTATTGACCGATTTTGCTTTTTGAAGGCTTAAAATTCACGAATTAACTTCCTCTTTAATCGTACAAAAAGCGAAGTTCCTCCGACTTCAAATAAAAAAGTTGATTTTCAGTTTTCGATCTATTTCTCGATATATATCGAAAGACGTAGAACGATAGAACTTTCTTAATCTTGAACCGATTTGGTACAGTGACGGCTTAAACTACTCGTATTCACGAGTGCTATTCGACCACACCACTAAACTATCCCTCCTATTGTTATTAACAACGGTATCGCTCACTTTGGCAGAGGTAACCTCGACACGTCACCGCGGCCACTTGCACGCGGTACGAAAACTATTTCCGCTTATATTTACTCTAATTTTTGAACTCACTGATGGTTTATATTTCAAAATACTCGGTTTTAAAAGCACTTTAATCTGAGCTATAACACGATTCGAAAATCACACTATAACGCCACTTTATCGCTGTCAAAGTCGGAGCTCTATACACAAGGTATTCACTCGGCGGCCATGACACCGTAATCTTACTCTTACCGGTGGGACTTCGAGCAACGAAGTAGTACGCTATCGACCATTATTTTCAATTATTTCGGTAAATACGCATTGTAGCGCTTTGTAACTTTATATTCATTGTTAATATGTTTTATATTACAATGATCTAACATTTAAAATCGCCTGGAATCGATACAGAAAAAGTTTACTCTTGCCGTTGGAACTTAAAAAAATTTTTGAGTCCGAGAAAGTATATGAAAAGTTGAATGTTTTGTGTTAAATATCCTAGAAATACAAAAATTTATTGTATTTTACGAAATAAATTTTCACAGTTTTTTCGCTCTAAGTCCCAACAGCCCCGCCGGTTGGGCTGTTGCCGCGACGGTTTACCGCCATAAGCGCGCGTGCTATTGACCGCGCGGCGCCGGCGTCCCGGCCGGCCGTTCGGTATCTATAAGAGAGTCGACCGTTCGGTCGCTTCGATCGGTTCAGCGTGCGCTTGGGGCTATTCTACGATCTCGGTCGAGAAGCAGCTCTCACGGCGCCTCGAGACTTCGGTCTTGACTGTTTCGTATCGAATATTTTCTCTACACAGCATAGCCACGGGTCGGTGTCCTAGACCGAATGGCCCTTATGTGGCGAGCATCCTTCGGATGTTGGCGACTTGTATTCACTTTTGTGTATACTCGTACTAACTGAGCATCATCTCTTCATTCCGAGCGTTGCAGCATTGGATAAAAAAGAGGGTTATATTAAAGAAAAC
>CAKAJI010000374.1:85000-88182 GCA_916610255.1 Lasioglossum lativentre
CGGCGCGGTACTTAGCAATTTTATCGTTCCAGCGATACCTAAGCGACTCGCCGGAAGTTAACTCGGTAAATACGCGTCCGAGAGAACTGGCGTCACGACACACGGTTTCGTATGCACAGTTTACCACGAATATAACGTTTAAAATCATCTAGGAACGATAGGAAAAAAGTTTACTCTTACCGCGAACCGTCTAACCGACACGGCGCGGTACTTAGCAATTTTATCGTTCCAGCGATACCTAAGCGACTCGCCGGAAGTTAACTCGGTAAATACGCGTCCGAGAGAACTGGCGTCACGACACACGGTTTCGTATGCACAGTTTACCACGAATATAACGTTTAAAATCATCTAGGAACGATAGGAAAAAAGTTTACTCTTACCGCGAACCGTCTAACCGACACGGCGCGGTACTTAGCAATTTTATCGTTCCAGCGATACCTAAGCGACTCGCCGGAAGTTAACTCGGTAAATACGCGTCCGAGAGAACTGGCGTCACGACACACGGTTTCGTATGCACAGTTTACCACGAATATAACGTTTAAAATCATCTAGGAACGATAGGAAAAAAGTTTACTCTTACCGCGAACCGTCTAACCGACACGGCGCGGTACTTAGCAATTTTATCGTTCCAGCGATACCTAAGCGACTCGCCGGAAGTTAACTCGGTAAATACGCGTCCGAGAGAACTGGCGTCACGACACACGGTTTCGTATGCACAGTTTACCACGAATATAACGTTTAAAATCATCTAGGAACGATAGGAAAAAAGTTTACTCTTACCGCGAACCGTCTAACCGACACGGCGCGGTACTTAGCAATTTTATCGTTCCAGCGATACCTAAGCGACTCGCCGGAAGTTAACTCGGTAAATACGCGTCCGAGAGAACTGGCGTCACGACACACGGTTTCGTATGCACAGTTTACCACGAATATAACGTTTAAAATCATCTAGGAACGATAGGAAAAAAGTTTACTCTTACCGCGAACCGTCTAACCGACACGGCGCGGTACTTAGCAATTTTATCGTTCCAGCGATACCTAAGCGACTCGCCGGAAGTTAACTCGGTAAATACGCGTCCGAGAGAACTGGCGTCACGACACACGGTTTCGTATGCACAGTTTACCACGAATATAACGTTTAAAATCATCTAGGAACGATAGGAAAAAAGTTTACTCTTACCGCGAACCGTCTAACCGACACGGCGCGGTACTTAGCAATTTTATCGTTCCAGCGATACCTAAGCGACTCGCCGGAAGTTAACTCGGTAAATACGCGTCCGAGAGAACTGGCGTCACGACACACGGTTTCGTATGCACAGTTTACCACGAATATAACGTTTAAAATCATCTAGGAACGATAGGAAAAAAGTTTACTCTTACCGCGAACCGTCTAACCGACACGGCGCGGTACTTAGCAATTTTATCGTTCCAGCGATACCTAAGCGACTCGCCGGAAGTTAACTCGGTAAATACGCGTCCGAGAGAACTGGCGTCACGACACACGGTTTCGTATGCACAGTTTACCACGAATATAACGTTTAAAATCATCTAGGAACGATAGGAAAAAAGTTTACTCTTACCGCGAACCGTCTAACCGACACGGCGCGGTACTTAGCAATTTTATCGTTCCAGCGATACCTAAGCGACTCGCCGGAAGTTAACTCGGTAAATACGCGTCCGAGAGAACTGGCGTCACGACACACGGTTTCGTATGCACAGTTTACCACGAATATAACGTTTAAAATCATCTAGGAACGATAGGAAAAAAGTTTACTCTTACCGCGAACCGTCTAACCGACACGGCGCGGTACTTAGCAATTTTATCGTTCCAGCGATACCTAAGCGACTCGCCGGAAGTTAACTCGGTAAATACGCGTCCGAGAGAACTGGCGTCACGACACACGGTTTCGTATGCACAGTTTACCACGAATATAACGTTTAAAATCATCTAGGAACGATAGGAAAAAAGTTTACTCTTACCGCGAACCGTCTAACCGACACGGCGCGGTACTTAGCAATTTTATCGTTCCAGCGATACCTAAGCGACTCGCCGGAAGTTAACTCGCTTAACTCGGTAAATACGCGTCCGAGAGAACTGGCGTCACGACACACGGTTTCGTATGCACAGTTTACCACGAATATAACGTTTAAAATCATCTAGGAACGATAGGAAAAAAGTTTACTCTTACCGCGAACCGTCTAACCGACACGGCGCGGTACTTAGCAATTTTATCGTTCCAGCGATACCTAAGCGACTCGCCGGAAGTTAACTCGGTAAATACGCGTCCGAGAGAACTGGCGTCACGACACACGGTTTCGTATGCACAGTTTACCACGAATATAACGTTTAAAATCATCTAGGAACGATAGGAAAAAAGTTTACTCTTACCGCGAACCGTCTAACCGACACGGCGCGGTACTTAGCAATTTTATCGTTCCAGCGATACCTAAGCGACTCGCCGGAAGTTAACTCGGTAAATACGCGTCCGAGAGAACTGGCGTCACGACACACGGTTTCGTATGCACAGTTTACCACGAATATAACGTTTAAAATCATCTAGGAACGATAGGAAAAAAGTTTACTCTTACCGCGAACCGTCTAACCGACACGGCGCGGTACTTAGCAATTTTATCGTTCCAGCGATACCTAAGCGACTCGCCGAAGTTAACTCGCTTATAACTCGGTAAATACGCGTCCGAGAGAACTGGCGTCACGACACACGGTTTCGTATGCACAGTTTACCACGAATATAACGTTTAAAATCATCTAGGAACGATAGGAAAAAAGTTTACTCTTACCGCGAACCGTCTAACCGACACGGCGCGGTACTTAGCAATTTTATCGTTCCAGCGATACCTAAGCGACTCGCCGGAAGTTAACTCGGTAAATACGCGTCCGAGAGAACTGGCGTCACGACACACGGTTTCGTATGCACAGTTTACCACGAATATAACGTTTAAAATCATCTAGGAACGATAGGAAAAAAGTTTACTCTTACCGCGAACCGTCTAACCGACACGGCGCGGTACTTAGCAATTTTATCGTTCCAGCGATACCTAAGCGACTCGCCGGAAGTTAACTCGGTAAATACGCGTCCGAGAGAACTGGCGTCACGACACACGGTTTCGTATGCACAGTTTACCACGAATATAACGTTTAAAATCATCTAGGAACGATAGGA
>CAKAJI010000375.1:0-30714 GCA_916610255.1 Lasioglossum lativentre
TATTTTATAAGGGCATTTTCAATGATAGACTGCATATTACGTTATATTATCACGTATTTTCAATGATTGACTGCATATTACGTAATATTATAAGGTATTTTCAATGATAGACTGCAAATATTAAATTATATTATAAGGTATTTTCAATGATACACTACATATTACATTATATTATAGGGTATTTTCAATGATACACTGCATATTACGTTATATTATAAGGTATTTCCAATGATTGACTGCATATTACGTAATATTATAAGGTATTTTCAATAGATACACTGCATATTACGTAACATTATAAGGTATTTTCAATGATACACTGCATATTACATTATTTTATAGGGTATTTTCTGTGATACACTGCATATTACGTTATATTATAAGGTATTTTCAATGATACACTGCATATTACGTTATATTATAAGGTATTTTCAATGATACACTGCATATTACGTTATATTATCACGTATTTTTAATGATAGACTGCATATTACTATATATTATAAGGCATTTTCCATGATACACTGCATATTACGTTATATTATAAGGCATTTTCAATGATACTCTGCATATTACGTTACATTATAAGGTATTTTCAATGTTATACTGCATATCACGTTATATTGTAAGTATTTTCAATGATACTCTGCATATTACGTTATATTATGAGGTATTATCAATGATAGACTGCATATTACATTATATTATAAGGTATTTTCTATGATACAGTGCATATTACGTTATATTATGAGGTATTTTCAATGATACACTGCATATTACATTATATTATAAGGTATTTTCAATGATACACTGCATATTACGTTATATTATCACGTATTTTAATGATAGACTGCATATTACTATATATTATAAGGCATTTTCAATGAGACACTGCATATTACGTTATAATATAAGGCTATTTTCAATGATACTCTGCATATTACATTATATTATAGGGTATTTTCAATGATAGACTGCATATTACGTTATATTATCACGTATTTTCAATGATAGACTGCATATCACGATGTATTATAAGGTATTTTCAATGATACACTGCATATTACGTTACATTATAAGGTATTGTCAATGATACACTGCATATTACATTATATTATAAGGTATTTTCTATGATACAGTGCATATTACGTTATATTATGAGGTATTTTCAATGATACACTGCATATTACGTTACATTATAAGGTATTTTCAATGATACACTGCATATTACGTTTATATTTATAAGGTATTTTCAATGATACACTGCATATTACATTATATTATAGGGTATTTTCAATGATGCACTGCATATTACGTTATATTATAAGGTATTTTCAATGATACACTGCATATTACCTTATATTATAAGGCATTTTCAATGATACACTGCATATTACGTTATAATATAAGGCATTTTCAATGATACTCTGCATATTACGTTATATTATAAGGCATTTTCACTGATACACTGCATATTACGTTATATTATAAGGTATTTTCAATGATACACTGCATATTACATTATATTATAGGGTATTTCAATGATGCACCTGCATATTACGTTATATTATAAGGTATTTTCAATGATACACTGCATATTACCTTATATTATAAGGTATTTTCAATGATACACTGCATATTACGTTATATTATCACGTATTTTTAATGATAGACTGCATATTACTATATATTATAAGGCATTTTCAATGATACACTGCATATTACGTTATATTATAAGGCATTTTCAATGATACTCTGCATATTACATTATATTATAGGGTATTTTCAATGATACACTGCATATTACGTTATATTATAAGGTATTTTCAATGATACACTTCATATCACGTTATATTATAAGGTATTTTCAATGATACACTGCATATCACGTTATATTATAAGGTATTTTCAATATACTCTGCATATTACGTTATATTATGTGGTATTATCAATGATAGACTGCTATTACATTATATTATAAGGTATTTTCAATGATACACTGCATATTACATTATATTATAGGGTATTTTCAATGATACACTGCATATTACGTTATATTATAAGGTATTTCCAATGATTGACTGCATATTACGTAATATTATAAGGTATTTTCAATGATAGACAGCAAATATTACATTATATTAAAAGGGTATTTTCAATGATACACTGCATATTACATTATATTATAGGGTATATTTTCAATGATAGGACTGCATAACACGTTATATTATAAGCTATTTTCAATTATTCATTGCATATTACGTTATATTATAAGATATTTTCAATGATAGACTGCATATTACAATATATTATATGATATTTTCAATGATGGACTGCATATTACATTACATTATAAGGTATTTTGAATGATACACTGCATATAACGATATATTATAAAGGTATTTCAATGATAGACTGCATATCACGTTATATTATGAGGTATTTTCAATGATACACTGCATATTACGTTATATATAAGGTATTTTCAATCATATACTGCATATTACGTTATATTATAACGCATTTTCAATGATAGACTGCATTATTACGTTATATTATCACGTATTTTTTCAATGATTGACTGCATATTACGTAATATTATAAGGTATTTTTCAATGATAGACTGCAAATATTACATTATATTAAAATGTATTTTCAATGATACACTGCATATTACTATATATTATAAGGCATTTTCAATGATACACTGCATATTACGTTATATTATAAGGCATTTTCAATGATACTCTGCTTATTACGTTACATTGTAAGGTATTTTCAATGATATACTGCATATCACGTTATATTATAAGGTATTTTCAATGATACTCTGCATATTACGTTATATTATGAGGTATTATCAGTATTAGACTGCATATTACATTATATTATAAGGTATTTTCTATGATACAGTGCATATTACGTTATATTATGAGGTATTTTCAATGATACACTGCATATTACGTTATATTATAAGGTATTTTCAATGATATACTGCATATTACGTTATTTTATAAGGCATTTTCAATGATAGACTGCATATTACGTTATATTATCACGTATTTTCAATGATTGACTGCATATTACGTAATATTATAAGGTATTTTCAATGATAGACTGCAAATATTAAATTATATTATAAGGTATTTTCAATGACACACTACATATTACATTATATTATAGGGTATTTTCAATGATACACTGCATATTACGTTATATTATAAGGTATTTTCAATGATACACTGCATATTACATTATATTATAGGGTATTTTGAATGATACTCTGCATATTACGTTACATTACAAGATATTTTCAATGATACACTGCTTATTACGTTACATTATAAGGTATTTTCAATGATACACTGCAAATATTACATTATATTAAAAGGTATTTTCAATGATACACTGCATATTACTATATATTATAAGGCATTTTCAATGATACCCTGCATATTACGTTATATTATAAGGCATTTTCAATGATACTCTGCTTATTACGTTACATTATAAGGTATTTTCAATGATATACTGCATATCACGTTATATTATAAGGTATTTTCAATGATACTCTGCATATTACGTTATATTATGAGGTATTATCAATATTAGACTGCATATTACATTATATTATAAGGTATTTTCTATGATACAGTGCATATTACGTTATATTATGAGGTATTTTCAATGATACACTGCATATTACGTTATATTATAAGGTATTTTCAATGATATACTGCATATTACGTTATTTTATAAGGCATTTTCAATGATAGACTGCATATTACTTTATATTATCACGTATTTTCAATGATTGACTGCATATTACGTAATATTATAAGGTATTTTCAATGATAGACTGCAAATATTAAATTATATTATAAGGTATTTTCAATGATACACTACATATTACATTATATTATAGGGTATTTTCAATGATACACTGCATATTACGTTATATTATAAGGTATTTTCAATGATACACTGCATATTACATTATATTATAGGGTATTTTGAATGATACTCTGCATATTACGTTACATTACAAGATATTTTCAATGATACACTGCTTATTACGTTACATTATAAGGTATTTTCAATGATACACTGCAAATATTACATTATATTAAAAGGTATTTTCAATGATACACTGCATATTACTATATATTATAAGGCATTTTCAATGATACACTAAATATTACGTTATATTATAAGGCATTTTCAATGATACTCTGCTTATTACGTTACATTATAAGGTATTTTCAATGATATACTGCATATCACGTTATATTATAAGGTATTTTCAATGATACTCTGCATATTACGTTATATTATGAGGTATTATCAATATTAGACTGCATATTACGTTATATTATCACGTATTTTCAATGATTGACTGCATATTACGTAATATTATAAGGTATTTTCAATGATAGACTGCAAATATTAAATTATATTATAAGGTATTTTCAATGATACACTACATATTACATTATATTATAGGGTATTTTCAATGATACACTGCATATTACGTTATATTATAAGGTATTTTCAATGATACACTGCATATTACATTATATTATAGGGTATTTTGAATGATACTCTGCATATTACGTTACATTACAAGATATTTTCAATGATACACTGCATATTACGTTATATTATAAGGTATTTCCAATGATTGACTGCATATTACGTAATATTATAAGGTATTTTCAATGATAGACAGCAAATATTACATTATATTAAAAGGTATTTTCAATGATACACTGCATATTACATTATATTATAGGGTATTTTCAATGATAGACTGCATAACACGTTATATTATAAGCTATTTTCAATTATTCATTGCATATTACGTTATATTATAAGATATTTTCAATGATAGACTGCATATTACAATATATTATATGATATTTTCAATGATGGACTGCATATTACATTACATTATAAGGTATTTTGAATGATACACTGCATATAACGATATATTATAAGGTATTTCCAATGATAGACTGCATATCACGTTATATTATGAGGTATTTTCAATGATACACTGCATATTACGTTATATTATAAGGTATTTTCAATCATATACTGCATATTACGTTATATTATAACGCATTTTCAATGATAGACTGCATATTACGTTATATTATCACGTATTTTCAATGATTGACTGCATATTACGTAATATTATAAGGTATTTTCAATGATAGACTGCAAATATTACGTTATATTATAAGGTATTTTGAATGATACTCTGCATATTACGTTACATTACAAGATATTTTCAATGATACACTGCTTATTACGTTACATTATAAGGTATTTTCAATGATACACTGCAAATATTACATTATATTATAAGGTATTTTCAATGATACACTGCATATTACATTATATTATAGGGTATTTTCAATGATACACTGCATATTACGTTATATTATAAGGTATTTCCAATGATTGACTGCATATTACGTAATATTATAAGGTATTTTCAATGATACACTGCATATTACGTAACATTATAAGGTATTTTCAATGATACACTGCATATTACATTATTTTATAGGGTATTTTCTGTGATACACTGCATATTACGTTATATTATAAGGTATTTTGAATGATACTCTGCATATTACGTTACATTACAAGATATTTTCAATGATACACTGCTTATTACGTTACATTATAAGGTATTTTCAATGATACACTGCAAATATTACATTATATTATAAGGTATTTTCAATGATACACTGCATATTACATTATATTATAGGGTATTTTCAATGATACACTGCATATTACGTTATATTATAAGGTATTTCCAATGATTGACTGCATATTACGTAATATTATAAGGTATTTTCAATGATACACTGCATATTACGTAACATTATAAGGTATTTTCAATGATACACTGCATATTACATTATTTTATAGGGTATTTTCTGTGATACACTGCATATTACGTTATATTATCACGTATTTTCAATGATTGACTGCATATTACGTAATATTATAAGGTATTTTCAATGATAGACTGCAAATATTACGTTATATTATAAGGTATTTTGAATGATACTCTGCATATTACGTTACATTACAAGATATTTTCAATGATACACTGCTTATTACGTTACATTATAAGGTATTTTCAATGATACACTGCAAATATTACATTATATTATAAGGTATTTTCAATGATACACTGCATATTACATTATATTATAGGGTATTTTCAATGATACACTGCATATTACGTTATATTATAAGGTATTTCCAATGATTGACTGCATATTACGTAATATTATAAGGTATTTTCAATGATACACTGCATATTACGTTATATTATAAGGTATTTTCAATGATACACTGCATATTACATTATTTTATAGGGTATTTTCTGTGATACACTGCATATTACGTTATATTATAAGGTATTTTGAATGATACTCTGCATATTACGTTACATTACAAGATATTTTCAATGATACACTGCTTATTACGTTACATTATAAGGTATTTTCAATGATACACTGCAAATATTACATTATATTATAAGGTATTTTCAATGATACACTGCATATTACATTATATTATAGGGTATTTTCAATGATACACTGCATATTACGTTATATTATAAGGTATTTCCAATGATTGACTGCATATTACGTAATATTATAAGGTATTTTCAATGATACACTGCATATTACGTAACATTATAAGGTATTTTCAATGATACACTGCATATTACATTATTTTATAGGGTATTTTCTGTGATACACTGCATATTACGTTATATTATAAGGTATTTTGAATGATACTCTGCATATTACGTTACATTACAAGATATTTTCAATGATACACTGCTTATTACGTTACATTATAAGGTATTTTCAATGATACACTGCAAATATTACATTATATTATAAGGTATTTTCAATGATACACTGCATATTACATTATATTATAGGGTATTTTCAATGATACACTGCATATTACGTTATATTATCACGTATTTTTAATGATAGACTGCATATTACTATATATTATAAGGCATTTTCAATGAGACACTGCATATTACGTTATAATATAAGGCATTTTCAATGATACTCTGCATATTACATTATATTATAGGGTATTTTCAATGATAGACTGCATATTACGTTATATTATCACGTATTTTCAATGATAGACTGCATATCACGATGTATTATAAGGTATTTTCAATGATACACTGCATATTACGTTACATTATAAGGTATTGTCAATGATACACTGCATATTACATTATATTATAAGGTATTTTCTATGATACAGTGCATATTACGTTATATTATGAGGTATTTTCAATGATACACTGCATATTACGTTACATTATAAGGCATTTTCAATGATACACTGCATATTACGTTATATTATAAGGTATTTTCAATGATACACTGCATATTACATTATATTATAGGGTATTTTCAATGATGCACTGCATATTACGTTATATTATAAGGTATTTTCAATGATACACTGCATATTACCTTATATTATAAGGCATTTTCAATGATACACTGCATATTACGTTATAATATAAGGCATTTTCAATGATACTCTGCATATTACGTTATATTATAAGGCATTTTCACTGATACACTGCATATTACGTTATATTATAAGGTATTTTCAATGATACACTGCATATTACATTATATTATAGGGTATTTTCAATGATGCACTGCATATTACGTTATATTATAAGGTATTTTCAATGATACACTGCATATTACCTTATATTATAAGGTATTTTCAATGATACACTGCATATTACGTTACATTATCACGTATTTTTAATGATAGACTGCATATTACTATATATTATAAGGCATTTTCAATGATACACTGCATATTACGTTATAATATAAGGCATTTTCAATGATACTCTGCATATTACATTATATTATAGGGTATTTTCAATGATACACTGCATATTACGTTACATTATAAGGTATTGTCAATGATACACTGCAAATATTACATTATATTATAAGGTATTTTCAATGATACAATACATATTACGTTATACTATATGGTATTTTCAATGATAGACTGCATATCACGTTATATTATAAGGTATTTTGAATAATACACTGCATATTACGTTATATTATAAGGCATTTTCAATGATAGACTGCAAATATTACATTATATTAAAAGGTATTTTCAATGATACACTGCATATTACATTATATTATAGGGTATTTTCAATGATACACTGCATATTACGTTATATTATAAGGTATTTCCAATGATTGACTGCATATTACGTAATATTATAAGGTATTTTCAATGATAGACAGCAAATATTACATTATATTAAAAGGTATTTTCAATGATACACTGCATATTACATTATATTATAGGGTATTTTCAATGATACACTACATATTACATTATATTATAGGGTATTTTCAATGATACACTGCATATTACGTTATATTATAAGGTATTTTCAATGATACACTGCATATTACATTATATTATAGGGTATTTTGAATGATACTCTGCATATTACGTTACATTACAAGATATTTTCAATGATACACTGCTTATTACGTTACATTATAAGGTATTTTCAATGATACACTGCAAATATTACATTATATTAAAAGGTATTTTCAATGATACACTGCATATTACTATATATTATAAGGCATTTTCAATGATACACTGCATATTACGTTATATTATAAGGCATTTTCAATGATACTCTGCTTATTACGTTACATTATAAGGTATTTTCAATGATATACTGCATATCACGTTATATTATAAGGTATTTTCAATGATACTCTGCATATTACGTTATATTATGAGGTATTATCAATATTAGACTGCATATTACATTATATTATAAGGTATTTTCTATGATACAGTGCATATTACGTTATATTATGAGGTATTTTCAATGATACACTGCATATTACGTTATATTATAAGGTATATTCAATGATATACTGCATATTACGTTATTTTATAAGGCATTTTCAATGATAGACTGCATATTACGTTATATTATCACGTATTTTCAATGATTGACTGCATATTACGTAATATTATAAGGTATTTTCAATGATAGACTGCAAATATTAAATTATATTATAAGGTATTTTCAATGATACACTACATATTACATTATATTATAGGGTATTTTCAATGATACACTGCATATTACGTTATATTATAAGGTATTTCCAATGATTGACTGCATATTACGTAATATTATAAGGTATTTTCAATGATACACTGCATATTACGTAACATTATAAGGTATTTTCAATGATACACTGCATATTACATTATTTTATAGGGTATTTTCTGTGATACACTGCATATTACGTTATATTATAAGGTATTTTCAATGATACACTGCATATTACGTTATATTATCACGTATTTTTAATGATAGACTGCATATTACTATATATTATAAGGCATTTTCCATGATACACTGCATATTACGTTATATTATAAGGCATTTTCAATGATACTCTGCATATTACGTTACATTATAAGGTATTTTCAATGTTATACTGCATATCACGTTATATTATAAGGTATTTTCAATGATACTCTGCATATTACGTTATATTATGAGGTATTATCAATGATAGACTGCATATTACATTATATTATAAGGTATTTTCTATGATACAGTGCATATTACGTTATATTATGAGGTATTTTCAATGATACACTGCATATTACATTATATTATAAGGTATTTTCAATGATACACTGCATATTACGTTATATTATCACGTATTTTTAATGATAGACTGCATATTACTATATATTATAAGGCATTTTCAATGAGACACTGCATATTACGTTATAATATAAGGCATTTTCAATGATACTCTGCATATTACATTATATTATAGGGTATTTTCAATGATAGACTGCATATTACGTTATATTATCACGTATTTTCAATGATAGACTGCATATCACGATGTATTATAAGGTATTTTCAATGATACACTGCATATTACGTTACATTATAAGGTATTGTCAATGATACACTGCATATTACATTATATTATAAGGTATTTTCTATGATACAGTGCATATTACGTTATATTATGAGGTATTTTCAATGATACACTGCATATTACGTTACATTATAAGGCATTTTCAATGATACACTGCATATTACGTTATATTATAAGGTATTTTCAATGATACACTGCATATTACATTATATTATAGGGTATTTTCAATGATGCACTGCATATTACGTTATATTATAAGGTATTTTCAATGATACACTGCATATTACCTTATATTATAAGGCATTTTCAATGATACACTGCATATTACGTTATAATATAAGGCATTTTCAATGATACTCTGCATATTACGTTATATTATAAGGCATTTTCACTGATACACTGCATATTACGTTATATTATAAGGTATTTTCAATGATACACTGCATATTACATTATATTATAGGGTATTTTCAATGATGCACTGCATATTACGTTATATTATAAGGTATTTTCAATGATACACTGCATATTACCTTATATTATAAGGTATTTTCAATGATACACTGCATATTACGTTATATTATCACGTATTTTTAATGATAGACTGCATATTACTATATATTATAAGGCATTTTCAATGATACACTGCATATTACGTTATAATATAAGGCATTTTCAATGATACTCTGCATATTACATTATATTATAGGGTATTTTCAATGATACACTGCATATTACGTTACATTATAAGGTATTGTCAATGATACACTGCAAATATTACATTATATTATAAGGTATTTTCAATGATACAATACATATTACGTTATACTATATGGTATTTTCAATGATAGACTGCATATCACGTTATATTATAAGGTATTTTGAATAATACACTGCATATTACGTTATATTATAAGGCATTTTCAATGATAGACTGCAAATATTACATTATATTATAAGGTATTTTCAATGATACACTGCATATTACATTATATTATAGGGTATTTTCAATGATACACTGCATATTACGTTATATTATAAGGTATTTTCAATGATACACTTCATATCACGTTATATTATAAGGTATTTTCAATGATACACTGCATATCACGTTATATTATAAGGTATTTTCAATGATACTCTGCATATTACGTTATATTATGTGGTATTATCAATGATAGACTGCATATTACATTATATTATAAGGTATTTTCAATGATACACTGCATATTACATTATATTATAGGGTATTTTCAATGATACACTGCATATTACGTTATATTATAAGGTATTTCCAATGATTGACTGCATATTACGTAATATTATAAGGTATTTTCAATGATAGACAGCAAATATTACATTATATTAAAAGGTATTTTCAATGATACACTGCATATTACATTATATTATAGGGTATTTTCAATGATAGACTGCATAACACGTTATATTATAAGCTATTTTCAATTATTCATTGCATATTACGTTATATTATAAGATATTTTCAATGATAGACTGCATATTACAATATATTATATGATATTTTCAATGATGGACTGCATATTACATTACATTATAAGGTATTTTGAATGATACACTGCATATAACGATATATTATAAGGTATTTCCAATGATAGACTGCATATCACGTTATATTATGAGGTATTTTCAATGATACACTGCATATTACGTTATATTATAAGGTATTTTCAATCATATACTGCATATTACGTTATATTATAACGCATTTTCAATGATAGACTGCATATTACGTTATATTATCACGTATTTTCAATGATTGACTGCATATTACGTAATATTATAAGGTATTTTCAATGATAGACTGCAAATATTACATTATATTAAAATGTATTTTCAATGATACACTGCATATTACTATATATTATAAGGCATTTTCAATGATACACTGCATATTACGTTATATTATAAGGCATTTTCAATGATACTCTGCTTATTACGTTACATTGTAAGGTATTTTCAATGATATACTGCATATCACGTTATATTATAAGGTATTTTCAATGATACTCTGCATATTACGTTATATTATGAGGTATTATCAGTATTAGACTGCATATTACATTATATTATAAGGTATTTTCTATGATACAGTGCATATTACGTTATATTATGAGGTATTTTCAATGATACACTGCATATTACGTTATATTATAAGGTATTTTCAATGATATACTGCATATTACGTTATTTTATAAGGCATTTTCAATGATAGACTGCATATTACGTTATATTATCACGTATTTTCAATGATTGACTGCATATTACGTAATATTATAAGGTATTTTCAATGATAGACTGCAAATATTAAATTATATTATAAGGTATTTTCAATGATACACTACATATTACATTATATTATAGGGTATTTTCAATGATACACTGCATATTACGTTATATTATAAGGTATTTTCAATGATACTCTGCATATTACATTATATTATAGGGTATTTTGAATGATACTCTGCATATTACGTTACATTACAAGATATTTTCAATGATACACTGCTTATTACGTTACATTATAAGGTATTTTCAATGATACACTGCAAATATTACATTATATTAAAAGGTATTTTCAATGATACACTGCATATTACTATATATTATAAGGCATTTTCAATGATACCCTGCATATTACGTTATATTATAAGGCATTTTCAATGATACTCTGCTTATTACGTTACATTATAAGGTATTTTCAATGATATACTGCATATCACGTTATATTATAAGGTATTTTCAATGATACTCTGCATATTACGTTATATTATGAGGTATTATCAATATTAGACTGCATATTACATTATATTATAAGGTATTTTCTATGATACAGTGCATATTACGTTATATTATGAGGTATTTTCAATGATACACTGCATATTACGTTATATTATAAGGTATTTTCAATGATATACTGCATATTACGTTATTTTATAAGGCATTTTCAATGATAGACTGCATATTACGTTATATTATCACGTATTTTCAATGATTGACTGCATATTACGTAATATTATAAGGTATTTTCAATGATAGACTGCAAATATTAAATTATATTATAAGGTATTTTCAATGATACACTACATATTACATTATATTATAGGGTATTTTCAATGATACACTGCATATTACGTTATATTATAAGGTATTTTCAATGATACACTGCATATTACATTATATTATAGGGTATTTTGAATGATACTCTGCATATTACGTTACATTACAAGATATTTTCAATGATACACTGCTTATTACGTTACATTATAAGGTATTTTCAATGATACACTGCAAATATTACATTATATTAAAAGGTATTTTCAATGATACACTGCATATTACTATATATTATAAGGCATTTTCAATGATACACTAAATATTACGTTATATTATAAGGCATTTTCAATGATACTCTGCTTATTACGTTACATTATAAGGTATTTTCAATGATATACTGCATATCACGTTATATTATAAGGTATTTTCAATGATACTCTGCATATTACGTTATATTATGAGGTATTATCAATATTAGACTGCATATTACGTTATATTATCACGTATTTTCAATGATTGACTGCATATTACGTAATATTATAAGGTATTTTCAATGATAGACTGCAAATATTAAATTATATTATAAGGTATTTTCAATGATACACTACATATTACATTATATTATAGGGTATTTTCAATGATACACTGCATATTACGTTATATTATAAGGTATTTTCAATGATACACTGCATATTACATTATATTATAGGGTATTTTGAATGATACTCTGCATATTACGTTACATTACAAGATATTTTCAATGATACACTGCATATTACGTTATATTATAAGGTATTTCCAATGATTGACTGCATATTACGTAATATTATAAGGTATTTTCAATGATAGACAGCAAATATTACATTATATTAAAAGGTATTTTCAATGATACACTGCATATTACATTATATTATAGGGTATTTTCAATGATAGACTGCATAACACGTTATATTATAAGCTATTTTCAATTATTCATTGCATATTACGTTATATTATAAGATATTTTCAATGATAGACTGCATATTACAATATATTATATGATATTTTCAATGATGGACTGCATATTACATTACATTATAAGGTATTTTGAATGATACACTGCATATAACGATATATTATAAGGTATTTCCAATGATAGACTGCATATCACGTTATATTATGAGGTATTTTCAATGATACACTGCATATTACGTTATATTATAAGGTATTTTCAATCATATACTGCATATTACGTTATATTATAACGCATTTTCAATGATAGACTGCATATTACGTTATATTATCACGTATTTTCAATGATTGACTGCATATTACGTAATATTATAAGGTATTTTCAATGATAGACTGCAAATATTACATTATATTAAAATGTATTTTCAATGATACACTGCATATTACTATATATTATAAGGCATTTTCAATGATACACTGCATATTACGTTATATTATAAGGCATTTTCAATGATACTCTGCTTATTACGTTACATTGTAAGGTATTTTCAATGATATACTGCATATCACGTTATATTATAAGGTATTTTCAATGATACTCTGCATATTACGTTATATTATGAGGTATTATCAATATTAGACTGCATATTACATTATATTATAAGGTATTTTCTATGATACAGTGCATATTACGTTATATTATGAGGTATTTTCAATGATACACTGCATATTACGTTATATTATAAGGTATTTTCAATGATATACTGCATATTACGTTATTTTATAAGGTATTTTCAATGATACACTACATATTACATTATATTATAGGGTATTTTCAATGATACACTGCATATTACGTTATATTATAAGGTATTTTCAATGATACACTGCATATTACATTATATTATAGGGTATTTTGAATGATACTCTGCATATTACGTTACATTACAAGATATTTTCAATGATACACTGCTTATTACGTTACATTATAAGGTATTTTCAATGATACACTGCAAATATTACATTATATTATAAGGTATTTTCAATGATACACTGCATATTACATTATATTATAGGGTATTTTCAATGATACACTGCATATTACGTTATATTATAAGGTATTTCCAATGATTGACTGCATATTACGTAATATTATAAGGTATTTTCAATGATAGACTGCATATTACGTAATATTATAAGGTATTTGCAATGATAGACTGCAAATATTACATTAAATTATAAGGTATTTTCAATGATACACTGCATATTACATTATATTATAGGGTATTTTCAGTGATACACTGCATATTACTTTATATTATAAGGTATTTTCAATGATACACTGCATATTACGTTATATTATAAGGTATTTTCAATGATACACTGCATATTACATTATATTATACGGTATTTTCAATGATACACTGCATATTACGTTATAATATAAGGTATTTTCAATGATAGACAGCAAATATTACATTATATTATAAGGTATTTTCAATGATACACTGCATATTACATTATGTTATAGGGTATTTTCAATGATACACTGCATATTACGTTATATTATAAGGTATTTTCAATGATAGACTGCATATTACGTTATATTATGAGGTATTATCAATATTAGACTGCATATTACATTATATTATAAGGTATTTTCTATGATACAGTGCATATTACGTTATATTATGAGGTATTTTCAATGATACACTGCATATTACGTTATATTATAAGGTATTTTCAATGATATACTGCATATTACGTTATTTTATAAGGTATTTTCAATGATACACTACATATTACATTATATTATAGGGTATTTTCAATGATACACTGCATGTTACGTTATATTATAAGGTATTTTCAATGATACACTGCATATTACATTATATTATAGGGTATTTTGAATGATACTCTGCATATTACGTTACATTACAAGATATTTTCAATGATACACTGCTTATTACGTTACATTATAAGGTATTTTCAATGATACACTGCAAATATTACATTATATTATAAGGTATTTTCAATGATACACTGCATATTACATTATATTATAGGGTATTTTCAATGATACACTGCATATTACGTTATATTATAAGGTATTTCCAATGATTGACTGCATATTACGTAATATTATAAGGTATTTTCAATGATAGACTGCATATTACGTAATATTATAAGGTATTTGCAATGATAGACTGCAAATATTACATTAAATTATAAGGTATTTTCAATGATACACTGCATATTACATTATATTATAGGGTATTTTCAGTGATACACTGCATATTACTTTATATTATAAGGTATTTTCAATGATACACTGCATATTACGTTATATTATAAGGTATTTTCAATGATACACTGCATATTACATTATATTATACGGTATTTTCAATGATACACTGCATATTACGTTATAATATAAGGTATTTTCAATGATAGACAGCAAATATTACATTATATTATAAGGTATTTTCAATGATACACTGCATATTACATTATATTATAGGGTATTTTCAATGATACACTGCATATTACGTTATATTATAAGGTATTTTCAATGATAGACTGCAAATATTACATTATATTATAAGGTATTTTCAATGATACAATGCATATTACGTTATACTATATGGTATTTTCAATGATAGACTGCATATCACGTTATATTATAAGGTATTTTGAATAATACACTGCATATTACGTTATATTATAAGGCATTTTCAATGATACACTGCATATTACATTATATTATAAGATATTTTCAATGATACTCTGCATATTACGTTATATTATGAGGTATTATCAATGATAGACTGCATAACACGTTATATTATAAGGTATTTTCTATGATACAGTGCATATTACGTTATATTATGAGGTATTTTCAATGATACACTGCATATTACGTTATATTATAAGGTATTTTGAATGATACTCTGCATATTACGTTATATTATAAGGTATTTTCAATGATACACTGCATATTACGTTATATTATAAGGTATTTTCAATGATACACTGCATATTACGTTATATTATAAGGTATTTTCAATGATACACTGCATATTACGTTATATTATAAGGTATTTTCAATGATATTCTGCATATCACGTTATATTATAAGGTATTTTCAATGATACTCTGCATATTACGTTATATTATAAGGTATTTTGAATGATACTCTGCATATTGCCTTACATTAGAAGATATTTTCAATGATACACTGCATATTACATTATATTATAAGATATTTTCAATGATACACTGCATATTACATTACATTATAATGTATTTTCAATGATACACTGCATATTACTATATATTATAAGATATTTTCAATGATAGACTGCATATCACGTTATATTATAAGCTATTTTCAATGATTCACTGCATATTACGTTATATTATCACGTATTTTTAATGATAGACTGCATATTACTATATATTATAAGGCATTTTCAATGATACACTGCATATTACGTTATATTATCACGTATTTTCAAAGATTGACTGCATATTACGTTACATTATATGGTATTTTCAATGATATTCTGCATATCACGTTATATTACAAGATATTTTCAATGATACACTGCTTATTACGTTTCATTATAAGGTATTGTCAATGATATACTGCATATTACGTTATATTATAAGGTATTTTCAATGATACACTGCATATTACGTTATATTATAAGGTATTTTCAATGATACACTGCATATTACGTTATATTATAATGTATTTTCAATGATACACTGCATATTACATTATATTATAGGGTATTTTCAATGATACACTGCATATTACGTTATATTATAAGGTATTTTCAATGATACACTGCATATTACGTTATATTACAAGGTATTTTCAATGATACACTGCATATTACGTTATATTATCACGTATTTTTAATTTTAGACTGCATATTACTATATATTATAAGGTATTTTCAATGATACACTGCATATTACGTTATATTATAAGGTATTTTCAATGATACACTGCATATTACGTTATATTATAAGGTATTTTCAATGATACACTGCATATTACGTTATATTATAAGGTATTTTCAATGATACACTGCATATTACGTTATATTATAAGGTATTTTCAATGATATTCTGCATATCACGTTATATTATAAGGTATTTTCAATGATACTCTGCATATTACGTTATATTATAAGGTATTTTGAATAATACACTGCATATTACGTTATATTATGTGGTATTTTCAATGATACACTGCATATTACGTTATATTATAAGGTATTTTGAATGATACTCTGCATATTACGTTATATTATAAGGTATTTTCAATGATACACTGCATATTACGTTATATTATAAGGTATTTTCAATGATATACTGCATATTACGTTATATTATAAGGCATTTTCAATGATAGACTGCATATTACGTTATATTATCACGTATTTTCAATGATTGACTGCATATCACGTTATATTATAAGGTATTTTGAATAATACACTGCATATTACGTTATATTATAAGGCATTTTCAATGATACACTGCATATTACTTTATATTATAAGGTATTTTCAATGATACTCTGCATATTACGTTATATTATGAGGTATTATCAATGATAGACTGCATATTACATTATATTATATGGTATTTTCTATGATACAGTGCATATTACGTTATATTATGAGGTATTTTCAATGATACACTGCATATTACGTTATATTATAAGGTATTTTCAATGATACACTACATATTACATTATATTATAGGGTATTTTCAATGATGCACTGCATATTACGTTATATTATAAGGTATTTTCAATGATACACTGCATATTACATTATATTATAAGGCATTTTCAATGATACACTGCATATTACGTTATATTATAAGGTATTTTCAATGATACTCTGCATATTACGTTATATTATAAGGTATTTTGAATGATACTCTGCATATTGCGTTACATTAGAAGATATTTTCAATGATACACTGCATAGTACATTATATTATAAGATATTTTCAATGATAGACTGCATATTACATTACATTATAATGTATTTTCAATGATACACTGCATATTACTATATATTATAAGGTATTTTCAATGATACACTGCATATTACGTTATATTATAAGATATTTTCAATGACAGACTGCATATTACAATATATTATATGATATTTTCAATGATGGACTGCATATTACGTTATATTATAAGGTATTTTCATTGATACACTGCATATTACGTTATATTATAAGGTATTTTCAATGATACACTGCATATTACGTTATATTATAAGGTATTTTCAATGATACACTGCATATTACGTTATATTATCACGTATTTTCAATGATTGACTGCATATTACATTATATTATAAGGTATTTTCAATGATACACTGCATATTACGTTATATTATAAGATATTTTCAATGATAGACTGCATATTACAATATATTATATGATATTTTCAATGATACACTGCATATTACGTTATATTATAAGGTATTTTGAATGATACTCTGCATATTACGTTATATTATAAGGTATTTTCAATGATACACTGCATATTACGTTATATTATAAGGTATTTTCAATGATATACTGCATATTACGTTATTTTATAAGGCATTTTCAATGATAGACTGCATATTACGTTATATTATAAGGTATTTTCACTGATACACTGCATATTACGTTACATTATAAGGTATTTTCAATGATACACTGCATATTACGTTATATTATAAGGTATTTTCAATGATATACTGCATATTACGTTATATTATAAGGTATTTTCAATGATACACTGCATATTACGTTATATTATCACGTATTTTCAATGATTGACTGCATATTACGTAATATTATAAGGTATTTTCAATGATAGACTGCAAATATTAAATTATATTATAAGGTATTTTCAATGATACACTACATATTACATTATATTATAGGGTATTTTCAATGATACACTGCATATTATGTTATATTATAAGGTATTTTCAATGATACACTGCATATTACATTATATTATAGGGTATTTTCAATGATACACTGCATATTACGTTATATTATCACGTATTTTCAATGATTGACTGCATATTACATTATATTATAAGATATTTTCAATGATAGACTGCATATTACAATATATTATATGATATTTTCAATGATGGACTGCATATTACGTTACATTATAAGGTATTTTCAATGATACACTGCATATTACGTTATATTATAAGGTATTTTCAATGATATTCTGCATATCACGTTATATTATAAGGTATTTTCAATGATACTCTGCATATTACGTTATATTATAAGGTATTTTGAATAATACACTGCATATTACGTTATATTATGTGGTATTTTCAATGATACACTGCATATTACGTTATATTATAAGGTATTTTGAATGATACTCTGCATATTACGTTATATTATGTGGTATTTTCAATGATACACTGCATATTACGTTATATTATAAGGCATTTTCAATGATACACTGCATATTACTTTATATTATAAGGTATTTTCAATGATACTCTGCATATTACGTTATATTATGAGGTATTATCAATGATAGACTGCATATTACATTATATTATATGGTATTTTCTATGATACAGTGCATATTACGTTATATTATGAGGTATTTTCAATGATACACTGCATATTACGTTATATTATAAGGTATTTTCAATGATACACTACATATTACATTATATTATAGGGTATTTTCAATGATGCACTGCATATTACGTTATATTATAAGGTATTTTCAATGATACACTGCATATTACATTATATTATAAGGCATTTTCAATGATACACTGCATATTACGTTATATTATAAGGTATTTTCAATGATACTCTGCATATTACGTTATATTATAAGGTATTTTGAATGATACTCTGCATATTGCGTTACATTAGAAGATATTTTCAATGATACACTGCATAGTACATTATATTATAAGATATTTTCAATGATAGACTGCATATTACATTACATTATAATGTATTTTCAATGATACACTGCATATTACTATATATTATAAGGTATTTTCAATGATACACTGCATATTACGTTATATTATAAGATATTTTCAATGACAGACTGCATATTACAATATATTATATGATATTTTCAATGATGGACTGCATATTACGTTATATTATAAGGTATTTTCATTGATACACTGCATATTACGTTATATTATAAGGTATTTTCAATGGTACACTGCATATTACGTTATATTATAAGGTATTTTCAATGATACACTGCATATTACGTTATATTATCACGTATTTTCAATGATTGACTGCATATTACATTATATTATAAGGTATTTTCAATGATACACTGCATATTACGTTATATTATAAGATATTTTCAATGATAGACTGCATATTACAATATATTATATGATATTTTCAATGATACACTGCATATTACGTTATATTATAAGGTATTTTGAATGATACTCTGCATATTACGTTATATTATAAGGTATTTTCAATGATACACTGCATATTACGTTATATTATAAGGTATTTTCAATGATATACTGCATATTACGTTATTTTATAAGGCATTTTCAATGATACACTGCATATTACGTTATATTATCACGTATTTTCAATGATTGACTGCATATTACGTAATATTATAAGGTATTTTCAATGATAGACTGCAAATATTAAATTATATTATAAGGTATTTTCAATGATACACTACATATTACATTATATTATAGGGTATTTTCAATGATACACTGCATATTATGTTATATTATAAGGTATTTTCAATGATACACTGCATATTACATTATATTATAAGGTATTTTCAATGATACACTGCATATTACGTTATATTATCACGTATTTTCAATGATTGACTGCATATTACGTAATATTATAAGGTATTTTCAATGATAGACTGCAAATATTAAATTATATTATAAGGTATTTTCAATGATACACTACATATTACATTATATTATAGGGTATTTTCAATGATACACTGCATATTATGTTATATTATAAGGTATTTTCAATGATACACTGCATATTACATTATATTATAGGGTATTTTCAATGATACACTGCATATTACGTTATATTATAAGGTATTTTCAATGATACACTGCATATTACGTTATATTATAAGGTATTTTCAATGATATACTGCATATTACGTTATATTATAAGGCATTTTCAATGATACACTGCAAATATTAAATTATATTATAAGATATTTTCAATGATAGACTGCATATTACAATATATTATATGATATTTTCAATGATGGACTGCATATTACGTTACATTATAAGGTATTTTCAATGATACACTGCATATTACGTTACATTATAAGGTATTTTCAATGATACACTGCATATTACGTTATATTATAAGGTATTTTCATTGATACACTGCATATTACGTTATATTATAAGGTATTTTCAATGATACACTGCATATTACGTTATATTATCACGTATTTTCAATGATTGACTGCATATTACGTAATATTATAAGGTATTTTCAATGATACACTGCATATTACATTATATTATAGGGTATTTTCAATGATACACTGCATATTACGTTATATTATAAGGTATTTTCAATGATACACTGCATATTACGTTATATTATAAGGTATTTTCAATGATACTCTGCATATTACGTTATATTATGAGGTACTATCAATGATAGACTGCATATTACATTATATTATATGGTATTTTCTATGATACAGTGCATATTACGTTATATTATAAGGTATTTTCAATGATAGACTGCATATTACGTTATATTATCACGTATTTTCAATGATTGACTGCATATCACGTTATATTATAAGGTATTTTGAATAATACACTGCATATTACGTTATATTATGTGGTATTTTCAATGATACACTGCATATTACGTTATATTATAAGGTATTTTGAATGATACTCTGCATATTACGTTATATTATAAGGTATTTCCAATGATACACTGCATATTACGTTATATTATAAGGTATTTTCAATGATATACTGCATATTACGTTATATTATAAGGCATTTTCAATGATAGACTGCATATTACGTTATATTATCACGTATTTTCAATGATTCACTGCATATCACGTTATATTATAAGGTATTTTGAATAATACACTGCATATTACGTTATATTATAAGGCATTTTCAATGATACACTGCATATTACGTTATATTATAAGGTATTTTCAATGATACTCTGCATATTACGTTATATTATGAGGTATTATCAATGATAGACTGCATATTACATTATATTATATGGTATTTTCTATGATACAGTGCATATTACGTTATATTATAAGGTATTTTCAATGATATACTGCATATTACGTTATTTTATAAGGCATTTTCAATGATAGACTGCATATTACGTTATATTATAAGGTATGTTCACTGATACACTGCATATTACGTTACATTATAAGGTATTTTCAATGATACACTGCATATTACGTTATATTATAAGGTATTTTCAATGATATACTGCATATTACGTTATATTATAAGGTATTTTCAATGATACACTGCATATTACGTTATATTATCACGTATTTTCAATGATTGACTGCATATTACGTAATATTATAAGGTATTTTCAATGATAGACTGCAAATATTAAATTATATTATAAGGTATTTTCAATGATACACTACATATTACATTATATTATAGGGTATTTTCAATGATACACTGCATATTATGTTATATTATAAGGTATTTTCAATGATACACTGCATATTACATTATATTATAGGGTATTTTCAATGATACACTGCATATTACGTTATATTATAAGGTATTTTCAATGATACACTGCATATTACGTTATATTATAAGGTATTTTCAATGATATACTGCATATTACGTTATATTATAAGGCATTTTCAATGATACACTGCAAATATTAAATTATATTATAAGATATTTTCAATGATAGACTGCATATTACAATATATTATATGATATTTTCAATGATGGACTGCATATTACGTTACATTATAAGGTATTTTCAATGATACACTGCATATTACGTTATATTATAAGGTATTTTCAATGATATTCTGCATATCACGTTATATTATAAGGTATTTTCAATGATACTCTGCATATTACGTTATATTATAAGGTATTTTGAATAATACACTGCATATTACGTTATATTATGTGGTATTTTCAATGATACACTGCATATTACGTTATATTATAAGGTATTTTGAATGATACTCTGCATATTACGTTATATTATAAGGTATTTTCAATGATACACTGCATATTACGTTATATTATAAGGTATTTTCAATGATATACTGCATATTACGTTATATTATAAGGCATTTTCAATGATAGACTGCATATTACGTTATATTATCACGTATTTTCAATGATTGACTGCATATCACGTTATATTATAAGGTATTTTGAATAATACACTGCATATTACGTTATATTATAAGGCATTTTCAATGATACACTGCATATTACGTTATATTATAAGGTATTTTCAATGATACTCTGCATATTACGTTATATTATGAGGTATTATCAATGATAGACTGCATATTACATTATATTATATGGTATTTTCTATGATACAGTGCATATTACGTTATATTATGAGGTATTTTCAATGATACACTGCATATTACGTTATATTATAAGGTATTTTCAATGATACACTACATATTACATTATATTATAGGGTATTTTCAATGATGCACTGCATATTACGTTATATTATAAGGTATTTTCAATGATACACTGCATATTACATTATATTATAAGGCATTTTCAATGATACACTGCATATTACGTTATATTATAAGGTATTTTCAATGATACTCTGCATATTACGTTATATTATAAGGTATTTTGAATGATACTCTGCATATTGCGTTACATTAGAAGATATTTTCAATGATACACTGCATAGTACATTATATTATAAGATATTTTCAATGATAGACTGCATATTACATTACATTATAATGTATTTTCAATGATACACTGCATATTACTATATATTATAAGGTATTTTCAATGATACACTGCATATTACGTTATATTATAAGATATTTTCAATGACAGACTGCATATTACAATATATTATATGATATTTTCAATGATGGACTGCATATTACGTTATATTATAAGGTATTTTCAATGATACACTGCATATTACGTTATATTATAAGGTATTTTCAATGGTACACTGCATATTACGTTATATTATAAGGTATTTTCAATGATACACTGCATATGACGTTATATTATCACGTATTTTCAATGATTGACTGCATATTACATTATATTATAAGGTATTTTCAATGATACACTGCATATTACGTTATATTATAAGATATTTTCAATGATAGACTGCATATTACAATATATTATATGATATTTTCAATGATACACTGCATATTACGTTATATTATAAGGTATTTTGAATGATACTCTGCATATTACGTTATATTATAAGGTATTTTCAATGATACACTGCATATTACGTTATATTATAAGGTATTTTCAATGATATACTGCATATTACGTTATTTTATAAGGCATTTTCAATGATACACTGCATATTACGTTATATTATCACGTATTTTCAATGATTGACTGCATATTACGTAATATTATAAGGTATTTTCAATGATAGACTGCAAATATTAAATTATATTATAAGGTATTTTCAATGATACACTACATATTACATTATATTATAGGGTATTTTCAATGATACACTGCATATTATGTTATATTATAAGGTATTTTCAATGATACACTGCATATTACATTATATTATAAGGTATTTTCAATGATACACTGCATATTACGTTATATTATCACGTATTTTCAATGATTGACTGCATATTACGTAATATTATAAGGTATTTTCAATGATAGACTGCAAATATTAAATTATATTATAAGGTATTTTCAATGATACACTACATATTACATTATATTATAGGGTATTTTCAATGATACACTGCATATTATGTTATATTATAAGGTATTTTCAATGATACACTGCATATTACATTATATTATAGGGTATTTTCAATGATACACTGCATATTACGTTATATTATAAGGTATTTTCAATGATACACTGCATATTACGTTATATTATAAGGTATTTTCAATGATATACTGCATATTACGTTATATTATAAGGCATTTTCAATGATACACTGCAAATATTAAATTATATTATAAGATATTTTCAATGATACACTGCATATTACGTTATATTATCACGTATTTTCAATGATTGACTGCATATTACGTAATATTATAAGGTATTTTCAATGATACACTGCATATTACATTATATTATAGGGTATTTTCAATGATACACTGCATATTACGTTATATTATAAGGTATTTTCAATGATACACTGCATATTACGTTATATTATAAGGTATTTTCAATGATACTCTGCATATTACGTTATATTATGAGGTACTATCAATGATAGACTGCATATTACATTATATTATATGGTATTTTCTATGATACAGTGCATATTACGTTATATTATAAGGCATTTTCAATGATAGACTGCATATTACGTTATATTATCACGTATTTTCAATGATTGACTGCATATCACGTTATATTATAAGGTATTTTGAATAATACACTGCATATTACGTTATATTATGTGGTATTTTCAATGATACACTGCATATTACGTTATATTATAAGGTATTTTGAATGATACTCTGCATATTACGTTATATTATAAGGTATTTTCAATGATACACTGCATATTACGTTATATTATAAGGTATTTTCAATGATATACTGCATATTACGTTATATTATAAGGCATTTTCAATGATAGACTGCATATTACGTTATATTATCACGTATTTTCAATGATTCACTGCATATCACGTTATATTATAAGGTATTTTGAATAATACACTGCATATTACGTTATATTATAAGTCATTTTCAATGATACACTGCATATTACGTTATATTATAAGGTATTTTCAATGATACTCTGCATATTACGTTATATTATGAGGTATTATCAATGATAGACTGCATATTACATTATATTATATGGTATTTTCTATGATACAGTGCATATTACGTTATATTATGAGGTATTTTCAATGATACACTGCATATTACGTTATATTATAAGGTATTTTCAATGATACACTACATATTACATTATATTATAGGGTATTTTCAATGATACACTGCATATTACGTTATATTATAAGGTATTTTCAATGATACACTGCATATTACATTATATTATAAGGCATTTTCAATGATACACTGCATATTACGTTATATTATAAGGTATTTTCAATGATACTCTGCATATTACGTTATATTATAAGGTATTTTGAATGATACTCTGCATATTGCGTTACATTAGAAGATATTTTCAATGATACACTGCATAGTACATTATATTATAAGATATTTTCAATGATAGACTGCATATTACATTACATTATAATGTATTTTCAATGATACACTGCATATTACTATATATTATAAGGTTTTTTCAATGATACACGGCATATTACGTTATATTATAAGATATTTTCAATGACAGACTGCATATTACAATATATTATATGATATTTTCAATGATGGACTGCATATTACGTTATATTATAAGGTATTTTCATTGATACACTGCATATTACGTTATATTATAAGGTATTTTCAATGATACACTGCATATTACGTTATATTATAAGGTATTTTCAATGATACACTGCATATTACGTTATATTATCACGTATTTTCAATGATTGACTGCATATTACATTATATTATAACGTATTTTCAATGATACACTGCATATTACGTTATATTATAAGATATTTTCAATGATAGACTGCATATTACAATATATTATATGATATTTTCAATGATACACTGCATATTACGTTATATTATAAGGTATTTTGAATGATACTCTGCATATTACGTTATATTATAAGGTATTTTCAATGATACACTGCATATTACGTTATATTATAAGGTATTTTCAATGATATACTGCATATTACGTTATTTTATAAGGCATTTTCAATGATAGACTGCATATTACGTTATATTATAAGGTATTTTCACTGATACACTGCATATTACGTTACATTATAAGGTATTTTCAATGATACACTGCATATTACGTTATATTATAAGGTATTTTCAATGATATACTGCATATTACGTTATATTATAAGGTATTTTCAATGATACACTGCATATTACGTTATATTATCACGTATTTTCAATGATTGACTGCATATTACGTAATATTATAAGGTATTTTCAATGATAGACTGCAAATATTAAATTATATTATAAGGTATTTTCAATGATACACTACATATTACATTATATTATAGGGTATTTTCAATGATACACTGCATATTATGTTATATTATAAGGTATTTTCAATGATACACTGCATATTACATTATATTATAGGGTATTTTCAATGATACACTGCATATTACGTTATATTATAAGGTATTTTCAATGATACACTGCATATTACGTTATATTATAACGTATTTTCAATGATAGACTGCATATTACATTACATTATAATGTATTTTCAATGATACACTGCATATTACTATATATTATAAGATATTTTCAATGATAGACTGCATATCACGTTATATTATAAGCTATTTTCAATGATTCAATGCATATTACGTTATATTATAAGATATTTTCAATGATGGACTGCATATTACATTACATTATAATGTATTTTCAATGATACACTGCATATTACGTTACATTATAAGGTATTTTCAATGATACACTGCATATTACGTTATATTATAAGGTATTTTCAATGATACATTGCATATTACGTTATATTATAAGGTATTTTCAATGATACACTGCATATTACGTTATATTATAAGGTATTTTCAATGATACACTGCATATTACGTTATATTATCACGTATTTTTAATGATAGACTGCATATTACATTACATTATAATGTATTTTCAATGATACACTGCATATTACGTTACATTATAAGGTATTTTCAATGATACACTGCATATTACGTTATATTATAAGTTATTTTCAATAATACACTGCATATTACGTTATATTATAAGGTATTTTCAATGATACACTGCATATTACGTTATATTATAAGATATTTTCAATGATAGACTGCATATTACATTACATTATAATGTATTTTCAATGATTGACTGCATATTACGTAATATTATAAGGTATTTTCAATGATAGACTGCAAATATTAAATTATATTATAAGGTATTTTCAATGATACACTACATATTACATTATATTATAGGGTATTTTCAATGATACACTGCATATTATGTTATATTATAAGGTATTTTCAATGATACACTGCATATTACATTATATTATAGGGTATTTTCAATGATACACTGCATATTACGTTATATTATAAGATATTTTCAATGATAGACTGCATATTACAATATATTATATGATATTTTCAATGATGGACTGCATATTACGTTACATTATAAGGTATTTTCAATGATACACTGCATATTACGTTATACTATATGGTATTTTCAATGATAGACTGCATATCACGTTATATTATAAGGTATTTTGAATAATACACTGCATATTACGTTATATTATAAGGCATTTTCAATGATACACTGCATATTACGTTATATTATAAGGTATTTTCAATGATACTCTGCATATTACGGTACATTACAAGATATTTTCAATGATACACTGCTTATTACGTTACATTATATGGTATTTTCAATGATATTCTGCATATCACGTTATATTATAAGGTATTTTCAATGATACTCTGCATATTACGTTATATTATAAGGTATTTTGAATGATACTCTGCATATTGCGTTACATTAGAAGATATTTTCAATGATACACTGCATAGTACATTATATTATAAGATATTTTCAATGATAGACTGCATATTACATTACATTATAATGTATTTTCAATGATACACTGCATATTACTATATATTATAAGATATTTTCAATGATAGACTGCATATCACGTTATATTATAAGCTATTTTCAATGATTCAATGCATATTACGTTATATTATAAGATATTTTCAATGATAGACTGCATATTACATTACATTATAATGTATTTTCAATGATACACTGCATATTACGTTACATTATAAGGTATTTTCAATGATACACTGCATATTACATTATATTATAAGGTATTTTCAATGATACAATGCATATTACGTTATATTATAAGGTATTTTCAATGATACACTGCATATTACGTTATATTATAAGGTATTTTCAATGATACACTGCATATTACGTTATATTATCACGTATTTTTAATGATAGACTGCATATTACATTACATTATAATGTATTTTCAATGATACACTGCATATTACGTTACATTATAAGGTATTTTCAATGATACACTGCATATTACGTTATATTATAAGGTATTTTCAATGATACACTGCATATTACGTTATATTATCACGTATTTTTA
>CAKAJI010000375.1:31214-78023 GCA_916610255.1 Lasioglossum lativentre
GTAATATGCAGTGTATCATTGAAAATACATTATAATGTAATGTAATATGCAGTCTATCATTGAAAATATCTTATAATATAATGTACTATGCAGTGTATCATTGAAAATATCTTCTAATGTAACGCAATATGCAGAGTATCATTCAAAATACCTTATAATATAACGTAATATGCAGAGTATCATTGAAAATACCTTATAATATAACGTGATATGCAGAATATCATTGAAAATACCATATAATGTAACGTAATAAGCAGTGTATCATTGAAAATATCTTGTAATGTACCGTAATATGCAGAGTATCATTGAAAATGCCTTATAATATAACATAATATGCAGTGTATCATTGAAAATGCCTTATAATATATAGTAATATGCAGTCTATCATTAAAAATACGTGATAATATAACGTAATATGCAGTGTATCATTGAAAATACCTTATAATGTAACGTAATATGCAGTCCATCATTGAAAATACATTATAATGTAATGTAATATGCAGTGTATCATTCAAAATACCTTATAATGTAATGTAATATGCAGTCCATCATTGAAAATATCATATAATATATTGTAATATGCAGTCTATCATTGAAAATATCTTATAATATAACGTAATATGCAGTGTATCATTGAAAATACCTTATAATATAATGTAATATGCAGTCAATCATTGAAAATACGTGATAATATAACGGAATATGCAGAGTATCATTGAAAATACCTTATAATATAACGTAATATGCAGTGTATCATTGAAAATGCCTTATAATATAACGTAATATGCAGTGTATTATTCAAAATACCTTATAATATAACGTGATATGCAGTCTATCATTGAAAATACCATATAGTAAAACGTAATATGCATTGTATCATTGAAAATACCTTATAATATAATGTAATATTTGCAGTCTATCATTGAAAATACCTTATAATATAACGTAATATGCAGTCTATCATTGAAAATACCCTATAATATAATGTAATATGCAGAGTATCATTGAAAATGCCTTATATTATAACGTAATATGCAGTGTATCATTGAAAATGCCTTATAATATATAGTAATATGCAGTCTTTCATTGAAAATACCTTATAATGTAACGTAATATGCAGTGTATCATTGAAAATACCTTATAATGTAACGTAATATGCAGTCCATCATTGAAAATATCATATAATATATTGTAATATGCAGTCTATCATTGAAAATATCTTATAATATAATTTAATATTTGCAGTCAATCATTGAAAATACATTATAATGTAATGTAATATGCAGTGTATCATTCAAAATACCTTATAATGTAATGTAATATGCAGTCCATCATTGAAAATATCATATAATATATTGTAATATGCAGTCCATCATTGAAAATATCATATAATATAATGTAATATGCAGTCAATCATTGAAAATACGTGATAATATAACGTAATATGCAGTGTATCATTGAAAATACCTTATAATATAACGTAATATGCAGTGTATCATTGAAAGTACCTTATAATATAACGTAATATGCAGTGTATCATTGAAAATACCTTATAATGTAACGTAATATGCAGTGTATCATTGAAAATACCTTATAATGTAACGTAATATGCAGTGTATTATTGAAAATACATTATAACGTAATGTAATATGCAGTGTATCATTGAAAATACCTTATAATATAACGTAATATGCAGTGTATCATTGAAAATACCTTATAATATAACGTAATATGCAATGTATCATTGAAAATACCTTATAATATAACGTAATATGCAGTGTATCATTGAAAATACCTTATAATGTAACGCAATATGCAGTGTATCATTGAAAATACATTATAATGTAATGTAATATGCAGTCTATCATTGAAAATATCTTATAATATAACGTAATATGCATTGAATCATTGAAAATAGCTTATAATATAACGTGATATGCAGTGTATCATTGAAAATACATTATAATGTAATGTAATATGCAGTCTATCATTGAAAATATCTTATAATATAATGTACTATGCAGTGTATCATTGAAAATACATTATAATGTAATGTAATATGCAGTCTATCATTGAAAATATCTTATAATATAATGTACTATGCAGTGTATCATTGAAAATATCTTCTAATGTAACGCAATATGCAGAGTATCATTCAAAATACCTTATAATATAACGTAATATGCAGAGTATCATTGAAAATACCTTATAATATAACGTGATATGCAGAATATCATTGAAAATACCATATAATGTAACGTAATAAGCAGTGTATCATTGAAAATATCTTGTAATGTACCGTAATATGCAGAGTATCATTGAAAATGCCTTATAATATAACATAATATGCAGTGTATCATTGAAAATGCCTTATAATATATAGTAATATGCAGTCTATCATTAAAAATACGTGATAATATAACGTAATATGCAGTGTATCATTGAAAATACCTTATAATGTAACGTAATATGCAGTCCATCATTGAAAATACATTATAATGTAATGTAATATGCAGTGTATCATTCAAAATACCTTATAATGTAATGTAATATGCAGTCCATCATTGAAAATATCATATAATATATTGTAATATGCAGTCTATCATTGAAAATATCTATAATATAACGTAATATGCAGTGTATCATTGAAAATACCTTATAATATAATGTAATATCCAGTCAATCATTGAAAATACGTGATAATATAACGGAATATGCAGAGTATCATTGAAAATATCTTATAATATAACGTGATATGCAGTCTATCATTGAAAATACCATATAGTAAAACGTAATATGCATTGTATCATTGAAAATACCTTATAATATAATGTAATATTTGCAGTCTATCATTGAAAATACCTTATAATATAACGTAATATGCAGTCTATCATTGAAAATACCCTATAATATAATGTAATATGCAGAGTATCATTGAAAATGCCTTATATTATAACGTAATATGCAGTGTATCATTGAAAATGCCTTATAATATATAGTAATATGCAGTCTTTCATTGAAAATACCTTATAATGTAACGTAATATGCAGTGTATCATTGAAAATACCTTATAATGTAACGTAATATGCAGTCCATCATTGAAAATATCATATAATATATTGTAATATGCAGTCTATCATTGAAAATATCTTATAATATAATTTAATATTTGCAGTCAATCATTGAAAATACATTATAATGTAATGTAATATGCAGTGTATCATTCAAAATACCTTATAATGTAATGTAATATGCAGTCCATCATTGAAAATATCATATAATATATTGTAATATGCAGTCCATCATTGAAAATATCATATAATATAATGTAATATGCAGTCAATCATTGAAAATACGTGATAATATAACGTAATATGCAGTGTATCATTGAAAATACCTTATAATATAACGTAATATGCAGTGTATCATTGAAAGTACCTTATAATATAACGTAATATGCAGTGTATCATTGAAAATACCTTATAATGTAACGTAATATGCAGTGTATCATTGAAAATACCTTATAATGTAACGTAATATGCAGTGTATTATTGAAAATACGTTATAACGTAATGTAATATGCAGTGTATCATTGAAAATACCTTATAATATAACGTAATATGCAGTGTATCATTGAAAATACCTTATAATATAACGTAATATGCAATGTATCATTGAAAATACCTTATAATATAACGTAATATGCAGTGTATCATTGAAAATACCTTATAATGTAACGCAATATGCAGTGTATCATTGAAAATACATTATAATGTAATGTAATATGCAGTCTATCATTGAAAATATCTTATAATATAACGTAATATGCATTGAATCATTGAAAATAGCTTATAATATAACGTGATATGCAGTGTATCATTGAAAATACATTATAATGTAATGTAATATGCAGTCTATCATTGAAAATATCTTATAATATAATGTACTATGCAGTGTATCATTGAAAATATCTTCTAATGTAACGCAATATGCAGAGTATCATTCAAAATACCTTATAATATAACGTAATATGCAGAGTATCATTGAAAATACCTTATAATATAACGTGATATGCAGAATATCATTGAAAATACCATATAATGTAACGTAATAAGCAGTGTATCATTGAAAATATCTTGTAATGTACCGTAATATGCAGAGTATCATTGAAAATGCCTTATAATATAACGTAATATGCAGTGTATCATTGAAAATGCCTTATAATATAACGTAATATGCAGTGTATTATTCAAAATACCTTATAATATAACGTGATATGCAGTCTATCATTGAAAATACCATATAGTATAACGTAATATGCAGTGTTTCATTGAAAATACCTTATAATGTAACGTAATATGCAGTCCATCATTGAAAATATCATATAATATATTGTAATATGCAGTCTA
Source organism: Lasioglossum lativentre (assembly GCA_916610255.1). NCBI lineage: Eukaryota > Metazoa > Arthropoda > Insecta > Hymenoptera > Halictidae > Lasioglossum > Lasioglossum lativentre. Next base: position 35,624 of record CAKAJI010000375.1, read on the forward strand.
TCATTGAAAATATCTTATAATATAACGTAATATGCAGTGTATCATTGAAAATACCTTATAATATAACGTAATATGCAGTGTATTATTGAAAATACCTTATAATATAACGTAATATGCAGTGTATCATTGAAAATACCTTATAATGTAACGTAATATGCAGTGTATCATTGAAAATACATTATAATGTAATGTAATATGCAGTCTATCATTGAAAATATCTTATAATATAATGTACTATGCAGTGTATCATTGAAAATATCTTCTAATGTAACGCAATATGCAGAGTATCATTCAAAATACCTTATAATATAACGTAATATGCAGAGTATCATTGAAAATACCTTATAATATAACGTGATATGCAGAATATCATTGAAAATACCATATAATGTAACGTAATAAGCAGTGTATCATTGAAAATATCTTGTAATGTACCGTAATATGCAGAGTATCATTGAAAATGCCTTATAATATAACGTAATATGCAGTGTATCATTGAAAATGCCTTATAATATATAGTAATATGCAGTCTATCATTAAAAATACGTGATAATATAACGTAATATGCAGTGTATCATTGAAAATACCTTATAATGTAACGTAATATGCAGTCCATCATTGAAAATACATTATAATGTAATGTAATATGCAGTGTATCATTCAAAATACCTTATAATGTAATGTAATATGCAGTCCATCATTGAAAATATCATATAATATATTGTAATATGCAGTCTATCATTGAAAATATCTTATAATATAACGTAATATGCAGTGTATCATTGAAAATACCTTATAATATAATGTAATATCCAGTCAATCATTGAAAATACGTGATAATATAACGGAATATGCAGAGTATCATTGAAAATACCTTATAATATAACGTAATATGCAGTGTATAATTGAAAATGCCTTATAATATAACGTAATATGCAGTGTATTATTCAAAATACCTTATAATATAACGTGATATGCAGTCTATCATTGAAAATACCATATAGTAAAACGTAATATGCATTGTATCATTGAAAATACCTTATAATATAATGTAATATTTGCAGTCTATCATTGAAAATACCTTATAATATAACGTAATATGCAGTCTATCATTGAAAATACCCTATAATATAATGTAATATGCAGAGTATCATTGAAAATGCCTTATATTATAACGTAATATGCAGTCTATCATTGAAAATGCCTTATAATATATAGTAATATGCAGTGCATCACTGAAAATACCTTATAATGTAACGTAATATGCAGTGTATCATTGAAAATACCTTATAATGTAACGTATTATGCAGTCCATCATTGAAAATATCATATAATATATTGTAATATGCAGTGTATCATTGAAAATACATTATAATGTAATGTAATATGCAGTGTATCATTGAAAATGCCTTATAATATATAGTAATATGCAGTCTTTCATTGAAAATACCTTATAATGTAACGTAATATGCAGTGTATCATTGAAAATACCTTATAATGTAACGTAATATGCAGTCCATCATTGAAAATATCATATAATATATTGTAATATGCAGTCTATCATTGAAAATATCTTATAATATAATTTAATATTTGCAGTCAATCATTGAAAATACGTGATAATATAACGTAATATGCAGTGTATCATTGAAAATACCTTATAATATAACGTAATATGCAGTGTATCATTGAAAATACCTTATAATGTAACGTAATATGCAGTGTATCATTGAAAATACATTATAATGTAATGTAATATGCAGTCTATCATTGAAAATATCTTATAATATAATGTACTATGCAGTGTATCATTGAAAATATCTTCTAATGTAACGCAATATGCAGAGTATCATTCGAAATACCTTATAATATAACGTAATATGCAGAGTATCATTCAAAATACCATATAATATAACGTGATATGCAGAATATCATTGAAAATACCATATAATGTAACGTAATAAGCAGTGTATCATTGAAAATATCTTGTAATGTACCGTAATATGCAGAGTATCATTGAAAATGCCTTATAATATAACGTAATATGCAGTGTATCATTGAAAATGCCTTATAATATATAGTAATATGCAGTCTATCATTAAAAATACGTGATAATATAACGTAATATGCAGTGTATCATTGAAAATACCTTATAATGTAACGTAATATGCAGTCCATCATTGAAAATACATTATAATGTAATGTAATATGCAGTGTATCATTCAAAATACCTTATAATGTAATGTAATATGCAGTCCATCATTGAAAATATCATATAATATATTGTAATATGCAGTCTATCATTGAAAATATCTTATAATATAACGTAATATGCAGTGTATCATTGAAAATACCTTATAATATAATGTAATATGCAGTCAATCATTGAAAATACGTGATAATATAACGGAATATGCAGAGTATCATTGAAAATACCTTATAATATAACGTAATATGCAGTGTATCATTGAAAATGCCTTATAATATAACGTAATATGCAGTGTATTATTCAAAATACCTTATAATATAACGTGATATGCAGTCTATCATTGAAAATACCATATAGTAAAACGTAATATGCATTGTATCATTGAAAATACCTTATAATATAATGTAATATTTGCAGTCTATCATTGAAAATACCTTATAATATAACGTAATATGCAGTCTATCATTGAAAATACCCTATAATATAATGTAATATGCAGAGTATCATTGAAAATGCCTTATATTATAACGTAATATGCAGTGTATCATTGAAAATGCCTTATAATATATAGTAATATGCAGTCTTTCATTGAAAATACCTTATAATGTAACGTAATATGCAGTGTATCATTGAAAATACCTTATAATGTAACGTAATATGCAGTCCATCATTGAAAATGCCTTATAATATAATGTAATATGCAGTGTATCATTGAAAATACCTTATAATGTAACGTAATATGCAGTGTATCATTGAAAATACATTAGAATGTAATGTAATATGCAGTCTATCATTGAAAATATCTTATAATATATAGTAATATGCAGTCTATCATTGAAAATACGTGATAATATAACGTAATATGCAGATTATCATTGAAAATGCCTTATAATATATAGTAATATGCAGTCTTTCATTGAAAATACCTTATAATGTAACGTAATATGCAGTGTATCATTGAAAATACCTTATAATGTAACGTAATATGCAGTCCATCATTGAAAATATCATATAATATATTGTAATATGCAGTCTATCATTGAAAATATCTTATAATATAATTTAATATTTGCAGTCAATCATTGAAAATACGTGATAATATAACGTAATATGCAGTGTATCATTGAAAATACCTTATAATATAACGTAATGTGCAGTGTATCAATGAAAATACCTTATAATATAACGTAATATGCAGAGTATCATTGAAAATACCTTATAATATAACGTGATATGCAGAATATCATTGAAAATACCATATAATGTAACGTAATAAGCAGTGTATCATTGAAAATATCTTGTAATGTACCGTAATATGCAGAGTATCATTGAAAATGCCTTATAATATAACGTAATATGCAGTGTATCATTGAAAATGCCTTATAATATATAGTAATATGCAGTCTATCATTAAAAATACGTGATAATATAACGTAATATGCAGTGTATCATTGAAAATACCTTATAATGTAACGTAATATGCAGTCCATCATTGAAAATACATTATAATGTAATGTAATATGCAGTGTATCATTCAAAATACCTTATAATGTAATGTAATATGCAGTCCATCATTGAAAATATCATATAATATATTGTAATACGCAGTCTATCATTGAAAATATCTTATAATATAACGTAATATGCAGTGTATCATTGAAAATACCTTATAATATAATGTAATATGCAGTCAATCATTGAAAATACGTGATAATATAACGGAATATGCAGAGTATCATTGAAAATACCTTATAATATAACGTAATATGCAGTCTATCATTGAAAATACCTTATAATATAACGTAATATGCAGAGTATCATTGAAAATGCCTTATATTATAACGTAATATGCAGTGTATCATTGAAAATGCCTTATAATATATAGTAATATGCAGTCTTTCATTGAAAATACCTTATAATGTAACGTAATATGCAGTGTATCATTGAAAATACCTTATAATGTAACGTAATATGCAGTCCATCATTGAAAATATCATATAATATATTGTAATATGCAGTCTATCATTGAAAATATCTTATAATATAACGTAATATGCAGTGTATCATTGAAAATACATTATAATGTAATGTAATATGCAGTGTATCATTCAAAATACCTTATAATGTAATGTAATATGCAGTCCATCATTGAAAATATCATATAATATATTGTAATATGCAGTCTATCATTGAAAATATCTTATAATATAACGTAATATGCAGTGTATCATTGAAAATACCTTATAATATAATGTAATATGCAGTCAATCATTGAAAATACGTGATAATATAACGTAATATGCAGAGTATCATTGAAAATACCTTATAATATAACGTAATATGCAGTGTATCATTGAAAATGCCTTATAATATAACGTAATATGCAGTGTATTATTCAAAATACCTTATAATATAACGTGATATGCAGTCTATCATTGAAAATACCCTATAATATAATGTAATATGCAGAGTATCATTGAAAATGCCTTATATTATAACGTAATATGCAGTGTATCATTGAAAATGCCTTATAATATAACGTAATGTGCAGTCCATCATTGAAAATATCATATAATATATTGTAATATGCAGTCTATCATTGAAAATATCTTATAATATAACGTAATATGCAGTCTTTCATTGAAAATACCTTATAATGTAACGTAATATGCAGTGTATCATTGAAAATACCTTATAATGTAACGTAATATGCAGTCCATCATTGAAAATATCATATAATATATTGTAATATGCAGTCTATCATTGAAAATATCTTATAATATAATTTAATATTTGCAGTCAATCATTGAAAATACGTGATAATATAACGTAATATGCAGTGTATCATTGAAAATACCTTATAATATAACGTAGTGTGCAGTGTATCAATGAAAATACCTTATAATATAACGTAATATGCAGTCTATCATTGAAAATATCTTATAATATAACGTAATGTGCAGTGTATCATTGAAAATACCTTATAATATAATTTAATATTTGCAGTCAATCATTGAAAATACGTGATAATATAACGTAATATGCAGTGTATCTTTGAAAATACCTTATAATATAACGTAATGTGCAGTGTATCAATGAAAATACCTTATAATATAACGTAATATGCAGTCTATCATTGAAAATATCTTATAATATAACGTAATATGCATTGAATCATTGAAAATAGCTTATAATATAACGTGATATGCAGTCTATCATTGAAAATACCTTATAATATAACGTAATATGCAGTCAATCATTGAAAATACGTGATAATATAACGGAATATGCAGAGTATCATTGAAAATACCTTATAATATAACGTAATATGCAGTGTATCATTGAAAATACCTTATAATATAACGTAATATGCAGTGTATTATTCAAAATACCTTATAATATAACGTGATATGCAGTCTATCATTGAAAATACCATATAGTAAAACGTAATATGCAGTGTATCATTGAAAATACCTTATAATATAATGTAATATTTGCAGTCTATCATTGAAAATACCTTATAATATAACGTAATATGCAGTCTATCAATTAAAATACCCTATAATATAATGTAATATGCAGAGTATCATTGAAAATGCCTTATATTATAACGTAATATGCAGTGTATCATTGAAAATGCCTTATAATATATAGTAATATGCAGTCTATCATTGAAAATACCTTATAATGTAACGTAATATGCAGTGTATCATTGAAAATACCTTATAATATAACGTAATATGCAGTCTATCATTGAAAATATCTTATAATATATTGTAATATGCAGTCTATCATTGAAAATATCTTATAATATAATTTAATATTTGCAGTCAATCATTGAAAATACGTGATAATATAACGTAATATGCAGTGTATCATTGAAAATACCTTATAATATAACGTAATGTGCAGTGTATCAATGAAAATACCTTATAATATAACGTAATATGCAGTCTATCATTGAAAATATCTTATAATATAACGTAATATGCATTGAATCATTGAAAATAGCTTATAATATAACGTGATATGCAGTCTATCATTGAAAATATCTTATAATATATAGTAATATGCAGTGTATCATTGAAAATACCTTATAATGTAACGTAATATGCAGTCCATCATTGAAAATACATTATAATGTAATGTAATATGCAGTGTATCATTCAAAATACCTTATAATGTAATGTAATATGCAGTCCATCATTGAAAATATCATATAATATATTGTAATACGCAGTCTATCATTGAAAATATCTTATAATATAACGTAATATGCAGTGTATCATTGAAAATACCTTATAATATAATGTAATATGCAGTCAATCATTGAAAATACGTGATAATATAACGGAATATGCAGAGTATCATTGAAAATACCTTATAATATAACGTAATATGCAGTCTATCATTGAAAATACCTTATAATATAACGTAATATGCAGAGTATCATTGAAAATGCCTTATATTATAACGTAATATGCAGTGTATCATTGAAAATGCCTTATAATATATAGTAATATGCAGTGTATCATTGAAAATACCTTATAATGTAACGTAATATGCAGTGTATCATTGAAAATACCTTATAATGTAACGTAATATGCAGTCCATCATTGAAAATATCATATAATATATTGTAATATGCAGTCTATCATTGAAAATATCTTATAATATAATTTAATATTTGCAGTCAATCATTGAAAATACATTATAATGTAATGTAATATGCAGTGTATCATTCAAAATACCTTATAATGTAATGTAATATGCAGTCCATCATTGAAAATATCATATAATATATTGTAATATGCAGTCTATCATTGAAAATATCTTATAATATAACGTAATATGCAGTGTATCATTGAAAATACCTTATAATATAATGTAATATGCAGTCAATCATTGAAAATACGTGATAATATAACGTAATATGCAGAGTATCATTGAAAATACCTTATAATATAACGTAATATGCAGTGTATCATTGAAAATGCCTTATATTATAACGTAATATGCAGTGTATTATTCAAAATACCTTATAATATAACGTGATATGCAGTCTATCATTGAAAATACCCTATAATATAATGTAATATGCAGAGTATCATTGAAAATGCCTTATATTATAACGTAATATGCAGTGTATCATTGAAAATGCCTTATAATATAACGTAATGTGCAGTCCATCATTGAAAATATCATATAATATATTGTAATATGCAGTCTATCATTGAAAATATCTTATAATATAACGTAATATGCAGTCTTTCATTGAAAATACCTTATAATGTAACGTAATATGCAGTGTATCATTGAAAATACCTTATAATGTAACGTAATATGCAGTCCATCATTGAAAATATCATATAATATATTGTAATATGCAGTCTATCATTGAAAATATCTTATAATATAATTTAATATTTGCAGTCAATCATTGAAAATACGTGATAATATAACGTAATATGCAGTGTATCATTGAAAATACCTTATAATATAACGTAGTGTGCAGTGTATCAATGAAAATACCTTATAATATAACGTAATATGCAGTCTATCATTGAAAATATCTTATAATATATTGTAATATGCAGTCTATCATTGAAAATATCTTATAATATAATTTAATATTTGCAGTCAATCATTGAAAATACGTGATAATATAACGTAATATGCAGTGTATCATTGAAAATACCTTATAATATAACGTAATATGCAGTGTATCATTGAAAATACCTTATAATATAACGTAATATGCAGTCTATCATTGAAAATATCTTATAATATAACGTAATATGCATTGAATCATTGAAAATAGCTTATAATATAACGTGATATGCAGTCTATCATTGAAAATACCTTATAATATAATGTAATATGCAGTCAATCATTGAAAATACGTGATAATATAACGTAATATGCAGTGTATCATTGAAAATACCTTATAATATAACGTAATATGCAGTGTATCATTGAAAATGCCTTATAATATAACGTAATATGCAGTGTATTATTCAAAATACCTTATAATATAACGTGATATGCAGTCTATCATTGAAAATACCATATAGTAAAACGTAATATGCATTGTATCATTGAAAATACCTTATAATATAATGTAATATTTGCAGTCTATCATTGAAAATACCTTATAATATAACGTAATATGCAGTCTATCAATTAAAATACCCTATAATATAATGTAATATGCAGAGTATCATTGAAAATGCCTTATATTATAACGTAATATGCAGTGTATCATTGAAAATGCCTTATAATATATAGTAATATGCAGTCTTTCATTGAAAATACCTTATAATGTAACGTAATATGCAGTGTATCATTGAAAATACCTTATAATATAACGTAATATGCAGTCTATCATTGAAAATATCTTATAATATAACGTAATATGCATTGAATCATTGAAAATAGCTTATAATATAACGTGATATGCAGTCTATCATTGAAAATATCTTATAATATATAGTAATATGCAGTGTATCATTGAAAATACATTATAATGTAATGTAATATGCAGTGTATCATTGAAAATGCCTTATAATATATAGTAATATGCAGTCTATCATTAAAAATACGTGATAATATAACGTAATATGCAGTGTATCATTGCAAATACCTTATAATATAACGTAATATGCAGTGTATCATTGAAAATACCTTATAATATAACGTAATATGCAGTGTATCATTGAAAATACCCTATAATATAATGTAATATGCAGTGTATCATTGAAAATACCTTATAATATAACATAATATGCAGTGTATCATTGAAAATACCCTATAATATAATGTAATATGTAGTGTATCATTGAAAATACCATATAATATAATTTAATATTTGCAGTCTATCATTGAAAATACCTTATAATATTACGTAATATGCAGTCAATCATTGAAAATACGTGATAATATAACGTAATATGCAGAGTATCATTGAAAATACCATATAGTATAACGTAATATGCATTGTATCATTGAAAATACCTTATAATATAATGTAATATTTGCAGTCTATCATTGAAAATACCTTATAATATAACGTAATATGCAGTGTATCATTGAAAATACCTTATAATATAATGTAATATGCAGTCAATCATTGAAAATACGTGATAATATAACGTAATATGCAGTGTATCATTGAAAATACCTTATAATATAACGTAATATGCAGTGTATCAATGAAAATACCTTATAATGTAACGTAATATGCAGTCCATCATTGAAAATATCATATAATATATTGTAATATGCAGTCTATCATTGAAAATATCTTATAATATAATTTAATATTTGCAGTGTATCATTGAAAATGCCTTATAATATAACGTAATATGCAGTATACCATTGAAAATACCTTATAATATAACGTAATATGCAGTGTATCATTGAAAATGCCTTATAATATAACGTAATATGCAGTGTATTATTCAAAATACCTTATAATATAACGTGATATGCAGTCTATCATTGAAAATACCATATAGTATAACGTAATATGCATTGTATCATTGAAAATACCTTATAATATAATGTAATATTTGCAGTCTATCATTGAAAATACCTTATAATATAACGTAATATGCAGTCTATCATTGAAAATACCCTATAATATAATGTAATATGCAGAGTATCATTGAAAATGCCTTATATTATAACGTAATATGCAGTGTATCATTGAAAATGCCTTATAATATATAGTAATATGCAGTCTTTCATTGAAAATACCTTATAATGTAACGTAATATGCAGTGTATCATTGAAAATACATTAGAATGTAATGTAATATGCAGTGTATCATTGAAAATGCCTTATAATATATAGTAATATGCAGTCTTTCATTGAAAATACCTTATAATGTAACGTAATATGCAGTGTATCATTGAAAATACCTTATAATGTAACGTAATATGCAGTCCAGCATTGAAAATATCATATAATATATTGTAATATGCAGTCTATCATTAAAAATACGTGATAATATAACGTAATAGGCAGTGTATCATTGAAAATACCTTATAATATAACGTAATATGCAGTGTATCATTGAAAATACCTTATAATGTAATGTAATATGCAGTCCATCATTGAAAATATCATATAATATATTGTAATATGCAGTCTATCATTGAAAATATCTTATAATATAACGTAATATGCAGTGTATCATTGAAAATACCTTATAATATAATGTAATATGCAGTCAATCATTGAAAATACGTGATAATATAACGGAATATGCAGAGTATCATTGAAAATACCTTATAATATAACGTAATATGCAGTGTATCATTGAAAATGCCTTATAATATAACGTAATATGCAGTGTATTATTCAAAATACCTTATAATATAACGTGATATGCAGTCTATCATTGAAAATACCATATAGTAAAACGTAATATGCATTGTATCATTGAAAATACCTTATAATATAATGTAATATTTGCAGTCTATCATTGAAAATACCTTATAATATAACGTAATATGCAGTCTATCATTGAAAATACCCTATAATATAATGTAATATGCAGAGTATCATTGAAAATGCCTTATATTATAACGTAATATGCAGTGTATCATTGAAAATGCCTTATAATATATAGTAATATGCAGTCTTTCATTGAAAATACCTTATAATGTAACGTAATATGCAGTGTATCATTGAAAATACCTTATAATGTAACGTATTATGCAGTCCATCATTGAAAATATCATATAATATATTGTAATATGCAGTGTATCATTGAAAATACATTATAATGTAATGTAATATGCAGTGTATCATTGAAAATGCCTTATAATATATAGTAATATGCAGTCTTTCATTGAAAATACCTTATAATGTAACGTAATATGCAGTGTATCATTGAAAATACCTTATAATGTAACGTAATATGCAGTCCATCATTGAAAATATCATATAATATATTGTAATATGCAGTCTATCATTGAAAATATCTTATAATATAATTTAATATTTGCAGTCAATCATTGAAAATACGTGATAATATAACGTAATATGCAGTGTATCATTGAAAATACCTTATAATATAACGTAATATGCAGTGTATCATTGAAAATACCTTATAATATAACGTAATATGCAGTGTATCATTGAAAATACATTATAATGTAATGTAATATGCAGTCTATCATTGAAAATATCTTATAATATAATGTACTATGCAGTGTATCATTGAAAATATCTTCTAATGTAACGCAATATGCAGAGTATCATTCGAAATACCTTATAATATAACGTAATATGCAGAGTATCATTCAAAATACCATATAATATAACGTGATATGCAGAATATCATTGAAAATACCATATAATGTAACGTAATAAGCAGTGTATCATTGAAAATATCTTGTAATGTACCGTAATATGCAGAGTATCATTGAAAATGCCTTATAATATAACGTAATATGCAGTGTATCATTGAAAATGCCTTATAATATATAGTAATATGCAGTCTATCATTAAAAATACGTGATAATATAACGTAATATGCAGTGTATCATTGAAAATACCTTATAATGTAACGTAATATGCAGTCCATCATTGAAAATACATTATAATGTAATGTAATATGCAGTGTATCATTCAAAATACCTTATAATGTAATGTAATATGCAGTCCATCATTGAAAATATCATATAATATATTGTAATATGCAGTCTATCATTGAAAATATCTTATAATATAACGTAATATGCAGTGTATCATTGAAAATACCTTATAATATAATGTAATATCCAGTCAATCATTGAAAATACGTGATAATATAACGGAATATGCAGAGTATCATTGAAAATACCTTATAATATAACGTAATATGCAGTGTATCATTGAAAATGCCTTATAATATAACGTAATATGCAGTGTATTATTCAAAATACCTTATAATATAACGTGATATGCAGTCTATCATTGAAAATACCATATAGTAAAACGTAATATGCATTGTATCATTGAAAATACCTTATAATATAATGTAATATTTGCAGTCTATCATTGAAAATACCTTATAATATAACGTAATATGCAGTCTATCATTGAAAATACCCTATAATATAATGTAATATGCAGAGTATCATTGAAAATGCCTTATATTATAACGTAATATGCAGTGTATCATTGAAAATGCCTTATAATATAACGTAATATGCAGTCCATCATTGAAAATGCCTTATAATATAATGTAATATGCAGTGTATCATTGAAAATACCTTATAATGTAACGTAATATGCAGTGTATCATTGAAAATACATTAGAATGTAATGTAATATGCAGTCTATCATTGAAAATATCTTATAATATATAGTAATATGCAGTCTATCATTGAAAATACGTGATAATATAACGTAATATGCAGATTATCATTGAAAATGCCTTATAATATATAGTAATATGCAGTCTTTCATTGAAAATACCTTATAATGTAACGTAATATGCAGTGTATCATTGAAAATACCTTATAATGTAACGTAATATGCAGTCCATCATTGAAAATATCATATAATATATTGTAATATGCAGTCTATCATTGAAAATATCTTATAATATAATTTAATATTTGCAGTCAATCATTGAAAATACGTGATAATATAACGTAATATGCAGTGTATCATTGAAAATACCTTATAATATAACGTAATGTGCAGTGTATCAATGAAAATACCTTATAATATAACGTAATATGCAGTCTATCATTGAAAATATCTTATAATATAACGTAATATGCATTGAATCATTGAAAATAGCTTATAATATAACGTGATATGCAGTCTATCATTGAAAATATCTTATAATATATAGTAATATGCAGTGTATCATTGAAAATACATTATAATGTAATGTAATATGCAGTGTATCACTGAAAATGCCTTATAATATATAGTAATATGCAGTCTATCATTAAAAATACGTGATAATATAACGTAATATGCAGTGTATCATTGAAAATACCTTATAATATAACGTAATATGCAGTGTATCATTGAAAATACCTTATAATATAATGTACTATGCAGTGTATCATTGAAAATATCTTCTAATGTAACGCAATATGCAGAGTATCATTCAAAATACCTTATAATATAACGTAATATGCAGAGTATCATTGAAAATACCTTATAATATAACGTGATATGCAGAATATCATTGAAAATACCATATAATGTAACGTAATAAGCAGTGTATCATTGAAAATATCTTGTAATGTACCGTAATATGCAGAGTATCATTGAAAATGCCTTATAATATAACGTAATATGCAGTGTATCATTGAAAATGCCTTATAATATATAGTAATATGCAGTCTATCATTAAAAATACGTGATAATATAACGTAATATGCAGTGTATCATTGAAAATACCTTATAATGTAACGTAATATGCAGTCCATCATTGAAAATACATTATAATGTAATGTAATATGCAGTGTATCATTGAAAATGCCTTATAATATATAGTAATATGCAGTCTATCATTAAAAATACGTGATAATATAACGTAATATGCAGTGTATCATTGAAAATACCTTATAATATAACGTAATATGCAGTGTATCATTGAAAATACCTTATAATATAATGTACTATGCAGTGTATCATTGAAAATATCTTCTAATGTAACGCAATATGCAGAGTATCATTCAAAATACCTTATAATATAACGTAATATGCAGAGTATCATTGAAAATACCTTATAATATAACGTGATATGCAGAATATCATTGAAAATACCATATAATGTAACGTAATAAGCAGTGTATCATTGAAAATATCTTGTAATGTACCGTAATATGCAGAGTATCATTGAAAATGCCTTATAATATAACGTAATATGCAGTGTATCATTGAAAATGCCTTATAATATATAGTAATATGCAGTCTATCATTAAAAATACGTGATAATATAACGTAATATGCAGTGTATCATTGAAAATACCTTATAATGTAACGTAATATGCAGTCCATCATTGAAAATACATTATAATGTAATGTAATATGCAGTGTATCATTCAAAATACCTTATAATGTAATGTAATATGCAGTCCATCATTGAAAATATCATATAATATATTGTAATATGCAGTCTATCATTGAAAATATCTTATAATATAACGTAATATGCAGTGTATCATTGAAAATACCTTATAATATAATGTAATATGCAGTCAATCATTGAAAATACGTGATAATATAACGGAATATGCAGAGTATCATTGAAAATACCTTATAATATAACGTAATATGCAGTCTATCATTGAAAATACCCTATAATATAACGTAATATGCAGAGTATCATTGAAAATGCCTTATATTATAACGTAATATGCAGTGTATCATTGAAAATGCCTTATAATATATAGTAATATGCAGTCTTTCATTGAAAATACCTTATAATGTAACGTAATATGCAGTGTATCATTGAAAATACCTTATAATGTAACGTAATATGCAGTCCATCATTGAAAATATCATATAATATATTGTAATATGCAGTCTATCATTGAAAATATCTTATAATATAATTTAATATTTGCAGTCAATCATTGAAAATACATTATAATGTAATGTAATATGCAGTGTATCATTCAAAATACCTTATAATGTAATGTAATATGCAGTCCATCATTGAAAATATCATATAATATATTGTAATATGCAGTCTATCATTGAAAATATCTTATAATATAACGTAATATGCAGTGTATCATTGAAAATACCTTATAATATAATGTAATATGCAGTCAATCATTGAAAATACGTGATAATATAACGTAATATGCAGAGTATCATTGAAAATACCTTATAATATAACGTAATATGCAGTGTATCATTGAAAATGCCTTATAATATAACGTAATATGCAGTGTATTATTCAAAATACCTTATAATATAACGTGATATGCAGTCTATCATTGAAAATACCCTATAATATAATGTAATATGCAGAGTATCATTGAAAATGCCTTATATTATAACGTAATATGCAGTGTATCATTGAAAATGCCTTATAATATAACGTAATGTGCAGTCCATCATTGAAAATATCATATAATATATTGTAATATGCAGTCTATCATTGAAAATATCTTATAATATAACGTAATATGCAGTCTTTCATTGAAAATACCTTATAATGTAACGTAATATGCAGTGTATCATTGAAAATACCTTATAATGTAACGTAATATGCAGTCCATCATTGAAAATATCATATAATATATTGTAATATGCAGTCTATCATTGAAAATATCTTATAATATAATTTAATATTTGCAGTCAATCATTGAAAATACGTGATAATATAACGTAATATGCAGTGTATCATTGAAAATACCTTATAATATAACGTAATGTGCAGTGTATCAATGAAAATACCTTATAATATAACGTAATATGCAGTCTATCATTGAAAATATCTTATAATATATTGTAATATGCAGTCTATCATTGAAAATATCTTATAATATAATTTAATATTTGCAGTCAATCATTGAAAATACGTGATAATATAACGTAATATGCAGTGTATCATTGAAAATACCTTATAATATAACGTAATGTGCAGTGTATCAATGAAAATACCTTATAATATAACGTAATATGCAGTCTATCATTGAAAATATCTTATAATATAACGTAATATGCATTGAATCATTGAAAATAGCTTATAATATAACGTGATATGCAGTCTATCATTCAAAATACCTTATAATATAATGTAATATGCAGTCAATCATTGAAAATACGTGATAATATAACGGAATATGCAGAGTATCATTGAAAATACCTTATAATATAACGTAATATGCAGTGTATCATTGAAAATGCCTTATAATATAACGTAATATGCAGTGTATTATTCAAAATACCTTATAATATAACGTGATATGCAGTCTATCATTGAAAATACCATATAGTAAAACGTAATATGCATTGTATCATTGAAAATACCTTATAATATAATGTAATATTTGCAGTCTATCATTGAAAATACCTTATAATATAACGTAATATGCAGTCTATCAATTAAAATACCCTATAATATAATGTAATATGCAGAGTATCATTGAAAATGCCTTATATTATAACGTAATATGCAGTGTATCATTGAAAATGCCTTATAATATATAGTAATATGCAGTCTTTCATTGAAAATACCTTATAATGTAACGTAATATGCAGTGTATCATTGAAAATACCTTATAATATAACGTAATATGCAGTCTATCATTGAAAATATCTTATAATATAACGTAATATGCAGTCTATCATTGAAAATATCTTATAATATAATTTAATATTTGCAGTCAATCATTGAAAATACGTGATAATATAACGTAATATGCAGTGTATCATTGAAAATACCTTATAATATAACGTAATGTGCAGTGTATCAATGAAAATACCTTATAATATAACGTAATATGCACTGTATCATTGAAAATACCATATAATATAACGTAATATGCATTGAATCATTGAAAATAGCTTATAATATAACGTGATATGCAGTCTATCATTGAAAATATCTTATAATATATAGTAATATGCAGTGTATCATTGAAAATACATTATAATGTAATGTAATATGCAGTGTATCATTGAAAATGCCTTATAATATATAGTAATATGCAGTCTATCATTAAAAATACGTGATAATATAACGTAATATGCAGTGTATCATTGCAAATACCTTATAATATAACGTAATATGCAGTGTATCATTGAAAATACCTTATAATATAACGTAATATGCAGTGTATCATTGAAAATGCCTTATAATATAACGTAATATGCAGTGTATCATTGAAAATACCTTATAATATAACATAATATGCAGTGTATCATTGAAAATACCCTATAATATAATGTAATATGTAGTGTATCATTGAAAATACCATATAATATAATTTAATATTTGCAGTCTATCATTGAAAATACCTTATAATATTACGTAATATGCAGTCAATCATTGAAAATACGTGATAATATAACGTAATATGCAGAGTATCATTGAAAATACCATATAGTATAACGTAATATGCATTGTATCATTGAAAACACCTTATAATATAATGTAATATTTGCAGTCTATCATTGAAAATACCTTATAATATAACGTAATATGCAGTGTATCATTGAAAATACCTTATAATATAATGTAATATGCAGTCAATCATTGAAAATACGTGATAATATAACGTAATATGCAGTGTATCATTGAAAATACCTTATAATATAACGTAATATGCAGTGTATCATTGAAAATACCTTATAATGTAACGTAATATGCAGTCCATCATTGAAAATATCATATAATATATTGTAATATGCAGTCTATCATTGAAAATATCTTATAATATAATTTAATATTTGCAGTGTATCATTGAAAATGCCTTATAATATAACGTAATATGCAGTATATCATTGAAAATACCTTATAATATAACGTAATATGCAGTGTATCATTGAAAATGCCTTATAATATAACGTAATATGCAGTGTATTATTCAAAATACCTTATAATATAACGTGATATGCAGTCTATCATTGAAAATACCATATAGTATAACGTAATATGCATTGTATCATTGAAAATACCTTATAATATAATGTAATATTTGCAGTCTATCATTGAAAATACCTTATAATATAACGTAATATGCAGTCTATCATTGAAAATACCCTATAATATAATGTAATATGCAGAGTATCATTGAAAATGCCTTATATTATAACGTAATATGCAGTGTATCATTGAAAATGCCTTATAATATATAGTAATATGCAGTCTTTCATTGAAAATACCTTATAATGTAACGTAATATGCAGTGTATCATTGAAAATACATTAGAATGTAATGTAATATGCAGTGTATCATTGAAAATGCCTTATAATATATAGTAATATGCAGTCTTTCATTGAAAATACCTTATAATGTAACGTAATATGCAGTGTATCATTGAAAATACCTTATAATGTAACGTAATATGCAGTCCAGCATTGAAAATATCATATAATATATTGTAATATGCAGTCTATCATTAAAAATACGTGATAATATAACGTAATATGCAGTGTATCATTGAAAATACCTTATAATATAACGTAATATGCAGTGTATCATTGAAAATACCTTATAATATAATGTACTATGCAGTGTATCATTGAAAATATCTTCTAATGTAACGCAATATGCAGAGTATCATTCAAAATACCTTATAATATAACGTAATATGCAGAGTATCATTGAAAATACCTTATAATATAACGTGATATGCAGAATATCATTGAAAATACCATATAATGTAACGTAATAAGCAGTGTATCATTGAAAATATCTTGTAATGTACCGTAATATGCAGAGTATCATTGAAAATGCCTTATAATATAACGTAATATGCAGTGTATCATTGAAAATGCCTTATAATATATAGTAATATGCAGTCTATCATTAAAAATACGTGATAATATAACGTAATATGCAGTGTATCATTGAAAATACCTTATAATGTAACGTAATATGCAGTCCATCATTGAAAATACATTATAATGTAATGTAATATGCAGTGTATCATTCAAAATACCTTATAATGTAATGTAATATGCAGTCCATCATTGAAAATATCATATAATATATTGTAATATGCAGTCTATCGTTGAAAATATCTTATAATATAACGTAATATGCAGTGTATCATTGAAAATACCTTATAATATAATGTAATATGCAGTCAATCATTAAAAATACGTGATAATATAACGGAATATGCAGAGTATCATTGAAAATACCTTATAATATAACGTAATATGCAGTCTATCATTGAAAATACCCTATAATATAACGTAATATGCAGAGTATCATTGAAAATGCCTTATATTATAACGTAATATGCAGTGTATCATTGAAAATGCCTTATAATATATAGTAATATGCAGTCTTTCATTCAAAATACCTTATAATGTAACGTAATATGCAGTGTATCATTGAAAATACCTTATAATGTAACGTAATATGCAGTCCATCATTGAAAATATCATATAATATATTGTAATATGCAGTCCATCATTGAAAATACCTTATAATATAACGTAATATGCAGTCTATCATTGAAAATACCCTATAATATAATGTAATATGCAGAGTATCATTGAAAATGCCTTATATTATAACGTAATATGCAGTGTATCATTGAAAATGCCTTATAATATAACGTAATGTGCAGTCCATCATTGAAAATATCATATAATATATTGTAATATGCAGTCTATCATTGAAAATATCTTATAATATAATTTAATATTTGCAGTCAATCATTGAAAATACGTGATAATATAACGTAATATGCAGTGTATCATTGAAAATACCTTATAATATAACGTAATGTGCAGTGTATCAATGAAAATACCTTATAATATAACGTAATATGCAGTCTATCATTGAAAATATCTTATAATATAACGTAATATGCATTGAATCATTGAAAATAGCTTATAATATAACGTGATATGCAGTCTATCATTGAAAATATCTTATAATATATAGTAATATGCAGTGTATCATTGAAAATACATTATAATGTAATGTAATATGCAGTGTATCATTGAAAATGCCTTATAATATATAGTAATATGCAGTCTATCATTAAAAATACGTGATAATATAACGTAATATGCAGTGTATCATTGAAAATACCTTATAATATAACGTAATATGCAGTGTATCATTGAAAATACCTTATAATATAACGTAATATGCAGTGTATCATTGAAAATACCCTATAATATAATGTAATATGTAGTGTATCATTGAAAATACCATATAATATAATTTAATATTTGCAGTCTATCATTGAAAATACCTTATAATATTACGTAATATGCAGTCAATCATTGAAAATACGTGATAATATAACGTAATATGCAGAGTATCATTGAAAATACCTTATAATATAACGTAATATGCAGTGTATCATTGAAAATGCCTTATAATATAACGTAATATCCAGTGTATTATTCAAAATACCTTATAATGTAATGTAATATGCAGTCCATCATTGAAAATATCATATAATATATTGTAATATGCAGTCTATCATTGAAAATATCTTATAATATAACGTAATATGCAGTGTATCATTGAAAATACCTTATAATATAATGTAATATGCAGTCAATCATTGAAAATATGTGATAATATAACGTAATATGCAGAGTATCATTGAAAATACCTTATAATATAACGTAATATGCAGTGTATCATTGAAAATGCCTTATAATATAACGTAATATGCAGTGTATTATTCAAAATACCTTATAATATAACGTGATATGCAGTCTATCATTGAAAATACCATATAGTGTAACGTAATATGCATTGTATCATTGAAAATGCCTTATATTATAACGTAATATGCAGTGTATCATTGAAAATGCCTTATAATATAACGTAATGTGCAGTCCATCATTGAAAATATCATATAATATATTGTAATATGCAGTCTATCATTGAAAATATCTTATAATATAACGTAATATGCAGTCTTTCATTGAAAATACCTTATAATGTAACGTAATATGCAGTCCATCATTGAAAATACCTTATAATGTAACGTAATATGCAGTCCATCATTCAAAATATCATATAATATATTGTAATATGCAGTCTATCATTGTAAATATCTTATAATATAATTTAATATTTGCAGTCAATCATTGAAAATACGTGATAATATAACGTAATATGCAGTGTATCATTGAAAATGCCTTATAATATAACGTAATGTGCAGTGTATCAATGAAAATACCTTATAATATAACGTAATATGCAGTCTATCATTGAAAATATCTTATAATATATAGTAATATGCAGTCTATCATTGAAAATATCTTATAATATAATTTAATATTTGCAGTCAATCATTGAAAATACGTGATAATATAACGTAATATGCAGTGTATCATTGAAAATACCTTATAATATAACGTAATGTGCAGTGTATCAATGAAAATACCTTATAATATAACGTAATATGCAGTCTATCATTGAAAATATCTTATAATATAACGTAATATGCATTGAATCATTGAAAATAGCTTATAATATAACGTGATATGCAGTCTATCATTGAAAATATCTTTTAATATATAGTAATATGCAGTGTATCATTGAAAATACATTATAATGTAATGTAATATGCAGTGTATCATTGAAAATGCCTTATAATATATAGTAATATGCAGTCTATCATTAAAAATACGTGATAATATAACGTAATATGCAGTGTATCATTGAAAATACCTTATAATATAACGTAATATGCAGTGTATCATTGAAAATACCCTATAATATAATGTAATATGCAGTGTATCATTGAAAATACCTTATAATATAACGTAATATGCAGTGTATCATTGAAAATACCCTATAATATAATGTAATATGTAGTGTATCATTGAAAATACCATATAATATAATTTAATATTTGCAGTCTATCATTGAAAATACCTTATAATATTACGTAATATGCAGTCAATCATTGAAAATACGTGATAATATAACGTAATATGCAGAGTATCATTGAAAATACCTTATAATATAACGTAATATGCAGTGTGTCATTGAAAATAGCTTATAATATATTGTAATATGCAGTCTATCATTGAAATTATCTTATAATATAACGTAATATGCAGTGTTTCATTGAAAATAGCTTATAATATAACGTGATATGCAGTCTATCATTGAAAATATCTTATAATATATAGTAATATGCAGTGTATCATTGAAAATACATTATAATGTAATGTAATATGCAGTCTATCATTGAAAATATCTTATAATATAATGTACTATGCAGTGTATCATTGAAAATAGCTTATAATATAACGTGATATGCAGTCTATCATTGAAAATATCTTATAATATATAGTAATATGCAGTGTATCATTGAAAATACATTATAATGTAATGTAATATGCAGTCTATCATTGAAAATATCTTATAATATAATGTACTATGCAGTGTATCATTGAAAATATCTTCTAATGTAACGCAATATGCAGAGTATCATTCAAAATACCTTATAATATAACGTAATATGCAGAGTATCATTGAAAATACCTTATAATATAACGTAATGTGCAGTGTATCAATGAAAATACCTTATAATATAACGTAATATGCAGTCTATCATTGAAAATATCTTATAATATAACGTAATATGCATTGAATCATTGAAAATAGCTTATAATATAACGTGATATGCAGTCTATCATTGAAAATATCTTATAATATATAGTAATATGCAGTGTATCATTGAAAATACATTATAATGTAATGTAATATGCAGTGTATCATTGAAAATGCCTTATAATATATAGTAATATGCAGTCTATCATTAAAAATACGTGATAATATAACGTAATATGCAGTGTATCATTGAAAATACCTTATAATATAACGTAATATGCAGTGTATCATTGAAAATACCTTATAATATAACGTAATATGCAGTGTATCATTGAAAATACCCTATAATATAATGTAATATGTAGTGTATCATTGAAAATACCATATAATATAATTTAATATTTGCAGTCTATCATTGAAAATACCTTATAATATTACGTAATATGCAGTCAATCATTGAAAATACGTGATAATATAACGTAATATGCAGAGTATCATTGAAAATACCTTATAATATAACGTAATATGCAGTGTATCATTGAAAATGCCTTATAATATAACGTAATATCCAGTGTATTATTCAAAATACCTTATAATATAACGTGATATGCAGTCTATCATTGAAAATACCATATAGTATAACGTAATATGCATTGTATCATTGAAAATACCTTATAATATAATGTAATATTTGCAGTCTATCATTGAAAATACCTTATAATATAACGTAATATGCAGTGTATCATTGAAAATACCTTATAATGTAACGTAATATGCAGTCCATCATTGAAAATACATTATAATGTAATGTAATATGCAGTGTATCATTCAAAATACCTTATAATGTAATGTAATATGCAGTCCATCATTGAAAATATCATATAATATATTGTAATATGCAGTCTATCATTGAAAATATCTTATAATATAACGTAATATGCAGTGTATCATTGAAAATACCTTATAATATAATGTAATATGCAGTCAATCATTGAAAATACGTGATAATATAACGTAATATGCAGTGTATCATTGAAAATACCTTATAATATAACGTAATATGCAGTGTATCAATGAAAATACCTTATAATGTAACGTAATATGCAGTCCATCATTGAAAATATCATATAATATATTGTAATATGCAGTCTATCATTGAAAATATCTTATAATATAATTTAATATTTGCAGTGTATCATTGAAAATGCCTTATAATATAACGTAATATGCAGTATATCATTGAAAATACCTTATAATATAACGTAATATGCAGTGTATCATTGAAAATACCTTATAATGTAACGTAATATGCAGTGTATCAGTGAAAATACCTTATAATATAACGTAATATGCAGTCTATCATTGAAAATGCCTTATAAAATAACGTAATATGCAGTATATCATTGAAAATACCTTATAATATAACGTAATATGCAGTGTATCATTGAAAATACCTTATAATATAACGTAATATGCAGAGTATCATTCAAAATACCTTATAATATATTGTAATATGCAGTCTATCATTGAAAATATCTTATAATATAATTTAATATTTGCAGTCAATCATTGAAAATACGTGATAATATAACGTAATATGCAGTGTATCATTGAAAATACCTTATAATATAACGTAATGTGCAGTGTATCAATGAAAATACCTTATAATATAACGTAATATGCAGAGTATCATTCAAAATACCTTATAATATAACGTAATATGCAGTGTATCATTGAAAATACCTCATAATATAACGTAATATGCACTGTATCATAGAAAATACCTTATAATATAATGTAATATGCAGTCTATCATTGATAATACCTCATAATATAACGTAATATGCAGTGTATCATTGAAAATACCTTATAATATAACGTAATATGCAGTCCATCATTGAAAATACATTATAATGTAATGTAATATGCAGTGTATCATTCAAAATACCTTATAATGTAATGTAATATGCAGTCCATCATTGAAAATATCATATAATATATTGTAATATGCAGTCTATCATTGAAAATATCTTATAATATAACGTAATATGCAGTGTATCATTGAAAATACCTTATAATATAATGTAATATGCAGTCAATCATTGAAAATATGTGATAATATAACGTAATATGCAGAGTATCATTGAAAATACCTTATAATATAACGTAATATGCAGTGTATCATTGAAAATGCCTTATAATATAACGTAATATGCAGTGTATTATTCAAAATACCTTATAATATAACGTGATATGCAGTCTATCATTGAAAATACCATATAGTGTAACGTAATATGCATTGTATCATTGAAAATGCCTTATATTATAACGTAATATGCAGTGTATCATTGAAAATGCCTTATAATATAACGTAATGTGCAGTCCATCATTGAAAATATCATATAATATATTGTAATATGCAGTCTATCATTGAAAATATCTTATAATATAACGTAATATGCAGTCTTTCATTGAAAATACCTTATAATGTAACGTAATATGCAGTGTATCATTGAAAATACCTTATAATGTAACGTAATATGCAGTCCATCATTCAAAATATCATATAATATATTGTAATATGCAGTCTATCATTGTAAATATCTTATAATATAATTTAATATTTGCAGTCAATCATTGAAAATACGTGATAATATAACGTAATATGCAGTGTATCATTGAAAATGCCTTATAATATAACGTAATGTGCAGTGTATCAATGAAAATACCTTATAATATAACGTAATATGCAGTCTATCATTGAAAATATCTTATAATATATTGTAATATGCAGTCTATCATTGAAAATATCTTAAAATATAATTTAATATTTGCAGTCAATCATTGAAAATACGTGATAATATAACGTAATATGCAGTGTATCATTGAAAATACCTTATAATATAACGTAATGTGCAGTGTATCAATGAAAATACCTTATAATATAACGTAATATGCAGTCTATCATTGAAAATATCTTATAATATAACGTAATATGCATTGAATCATTGAAAATAGCTTATAATATAACGTGATATGCAGTCTATCATTGAAAATATCTTATAATATATAGTAATATGCAGTGTATCATTGAAAATACATTATAATGTAATGTAATATGCAGTGTATCATTGAAAATGCCTTATAATATATAGTAATATGCAGTCTATCATTAAAAATACGTGATAATATAACGTAATATGCAGTGTATCATTGAAAATACCTTATAATATAACGTAATATGCAGTGTATCATTGAAAATACCCTATAATATAATGTAATATGCAGTGTATCATTGAAAATACCTTATAATATAACATAATATGCAGTGTATCATTGAAAATACCCTATAATATAATGTAATATGTAGTGTATCATTGAAAATACCATATAATATAATTTAATATTTGCAGTCTATCATTGAAAATACCTTATAATATTACGTAATATGCAGTCAATCATTGAAAATACGTGATAATATAACGTAATATGCAGAGTATCATTGAAAATACCTTATAATATAACGTAATATGCAGTGTGTCATTGAAAATAGCTTATAATATATTGTAATATGCAGTCTATCATTGAAATTATCTTATAATATAACGTAATATGCAGTGTTTCATTGAAAATAGCTTATAATATAACGTGATATGCAGTCTATCATTGAAAATATCTTATAATATATAGTAATATGCAGTGTATCATTGAAAATACATTATTATGTAATGTAATATGCAGTCTATCATTGAAAATATCTTATAATATAATGTACTATGCAGTGTATCATTGAAAATAGCTTATAATATAACGTGATATGCAGTCTATCATTGAAAATATCTTATAATATATAGTAATATGCAGTGTATCATTGAAAATACATTATAATGTAATGTAATATGCAGTCTATCATTGAAAATATCTTATAATATAATGTACTATGCAGTGTATCATTGAAAATATCTTCTAATGTAACGCAATATGCAGAGTATCATTCAAAATACCTTATAATATAACGTAATATGCAGAGTATCATTGAAAATACCTTATAATATAACGTAATATGCAGTGTATCATTGAAAATGCCTTATAATATATAGTAATATGCAGTCTATCATTAAAAATACGTGATAATATAACGTAATATGCAGTGTATCATTGAAAATACCTTATAATATAACGTAATATGCAGTGTATCATTGAAAATACCCTATAATATAATGTAATATGCAGTGTATCATTGAAAATACCTTATAATATAACATAAAATGCAGTGTATCATTGAAAATACATTATAATGTAATGTAATATGCAGAGTATCATTCAAAATACCTTATAATATAACGTAATATGCAGTGTATCATTGAAAATACCTCATAATATAACGTAATATGCACTGTATCATAGAAAATAACATATAATATAATGTAATATGCAGTCTATCATTGATAATACCTCATAATATAACGTAATATGCAGAGTATCATTGAAAATACCTTATAATATAACGTAATATGCAGTGTATCATTGAAAATGCCTTATAATATAACGTAATATGCAGTGTATTATTCAAAATACCTTATAATATAACGTGATATGCAGTCTATCATTGAAAATACCATATAGTATAACGTAATATGCATTGTATCATTGAAAATACCTTATAATATAATGTAATATTTGCAGTCTATCATTGAAAATACCTTATAATATAATGTAATATTTGCAGTCTATCATTGAAAATACCTTATAATATAACGTAATATGCAGTGTATTATTGAAAACACCTTATAATGTAACGTAATATGCAGAGTATCATTGAAAATGCCTTATAATATAACGTAATATGCAGTGTATCATTGAAAATGCCTTATAATATATAGTAATATGCAGTGTATCATTGAAAATACCTTATAATGTAACGAATATGCAGTGTATCATTGAAAATACATTATAATGTAATGTAATATGCAGTTTATCATTGAAAATATCTTATAATATAACGTAATATGCAGTGAATCATTGAAAATAGCTTATAATATAACGTGATATGCAGTCTATCATTGAAAATATCTTATAATATATAGTAATATGCAGTGTATCATTGAAAATACATTATAATGTAATGTAATATGCAGTGTATCATTGAAAATACCTTATAATATAACGTAATATGCAGTGTATCATTGAAAATACCTTATAATATAACGTAATATGCAGTGTATCATTGAAAATACCCTATAATATAATGTAATGTGCAGTGTATCATTGAAAATACCTTATAATATAACGTAATATGCAGTGTATCATTGAAAATGCCTTATAATATAACGTAATATGCAGTGTATTATTCAAAATACCTTATAATATAACGTGATATGCAGTCAATCATTGAAAATACGTGATAATATAACGTAATATGCAGTCTATCATTGAAAATGCCTTATAATATAACGTAATATGCAGTATATCATTGAAAATACCTTATAATATAACGTAATATGCAGTGTATCATTGAAAATACCTTATAATATAACGTAATATGCAGAGTATCATTCAAAATATCTTATAATATAACGTAATATGCAGTGTATCATTGAAAATACCTCATAATATAACGTAATATGCACTGTATCATAGAAAATACCATATAATATAATGTAATATGCAGTCTATCATTGATAATACCTCATAATATAACGTAATATGCAGAGTATCATTGAAAATACCTTATAATATAACGTAATATGCAGTGTATCATTGAAAATGCCTTATAATATAACGTAATATGCAGTGTATTAATCAAAATACCTTATAATATAACGTGATATGCAGTCTATCATTGAAAATACCATATAGTATAACGTAATATGCATTGTATCATTGAAAATACCTTATAATATAATGTAATATTTGCAGTCTATCATTGAAAATACCTTATAATATAATGTAATATTTGCAGTCTATCATTGAAAATACCTTATAATATACCGTAATATGCAGTGTATTATTGAAAATACCTTATAATGTAACGTAATATGCAGAGTATCATTGAAAATGCCTTAGAATATAACGTAATATGCAGTGTATCATTGAAAATGCCTTATAATATATAGTAATATGCAGTGTATCATTGAAAATACCTTATAATGTAACGAATATGCAGTGTATCATTGAAAATACATTATAATGTAATGTAATATGCAGTTTATCATTGAAAATATCTTCTAATGTAACGCAATATGCAGAGTATCATTCAAAATACCTTATAATATAACGTAATATGCAGAGTATCATTGAAAATACCTTATAATATAACGTGATATGCAGAATATCATTGAAAATACCTTATAATATAACGTAATATGCAGTGTATCATTGAAAATGCCTTATAATATATAGTAATATGCAGTGTATCATTGAAAATACCTTATAATGTAACGAATATGCAGTGTATCATTGAAAATACATTATAATGTAATGTAATATGCAGTTTATCATTGAAAATATCTTATAATATAACGTAATATGCAGTGAATCATTGAAAATAGCTTATAATATAACGTGATATGCAGTCTATCATTGAAAATATCTTATAATATATAGTAATATGCAGTGTATCATTGAAAATACATTATAATGTAATGTAATATGCAGTGTATCATTGAAAATATCTTATAATATAATGTAATATGCAGAGTATCATTCAAAATACCTTATAATATAACGTAATATGCAGTGTATCATTGAAAATACCTCATAATATAACGTAATATGCACTGTATCATAGAAAATACCATATAATATAATGTAATATGCAGTCTATCATTGATAATACCTCATAATATAACGTAATATGCAGAGTATCATTGAAAATACCTTATAATATAACGTAATATGCAGTGTATCATTGAAAATGCCTTATAATATAACGTAATATGCAGTGTATTATTCAAAATACCTTATAATATAACGTGATATGCAGTCTATCATTGAAAATACCATATAGTATAACGTAATATGCATTGTATCATTGAAAATACCTTATAATATAATGTAATATTTGCAGTCTATCATTGAAAATACCTTATAATATAATGTAATATTTGCAGTCTATCATTGAAAATACCTTATAATATAACGTAATATGCAGTGTATTATTGAAAATACCTTATAATGTAACGTAATATGCAGAGTATCATTGAAAATGCCTTATAATATAACGTAATATGCAGTGTATCATTGAAAATGCCTTATAATATATAGTAATATGCAGTGTATCATTGAAAATACCTTATAATGTAACGAATATGCAGTGTATCATTGAAAATACATTATAATGTAATGTAATATGCAGTTTATCATTGAAAATATCTTATAATATAACGTAATATGCAGTGAATCATTGAAAATAGCTTATAATATAACGTGATATGCAGTCTATCATTGAAAATATCTTATAATATATAGTAATATGCAGTGTATCATTGAAAATACATTATAATGTAATGTAATATGCAGTGTATCATTGAAAATATCTTATAATATAATGTAATATGCAGTGTATCATTGAAAATATCTTCTAATGTAACGCAATATGCAGAGTATCATTCAAAATACCTTATAATATAACGTAATATGCAGAGTATCATTGAAAATACCTTATAATATAACGTGATATGCAGAATATCATTGAAAATACCTTATAATATAACGTAATATGCAGTGTATCATTGAAAATACCTTATAATATAACGTAATATGCAGTGTATCATTGAAAATACCTTATAATGTAACGAATATGCAGTGTATCATTGAAAATACCCTATAATATAATGTAATGTGCAGTGTATCATTGAAAATACCTTATAATATAACGTAATATGCAGTGTATCATTGAAAATGCCTTATAATATAACGTAATATGCAGTGTATTATTCAAAATACCTTATAATATAACGTGATATGCAGTCAATCATTGAAAATACGTGATAATATAACGTAATATGCAGTCTATCATTGAAAATGCCTTATAATATAACGTAATATGCAGTATATCATTGAAAATACCTTATAATATAACGTAATATGCAGTGTATCATTGAAAATACCTTATAATATAACGTAATATGCAGAGTATCATTCAAAATATCTTATAATATAACGTAATATGCAGTGTATCATTGAAAATACCTCATAATATAACGTAATATGCACTGTATCATAGAAAATACCATATAATATAATGTAATATGCAGTCTATCATTGATAATACCTCATAATATAACGTAATATGCAGAGTATCATTGAAAATACCTTATAATATAACGTAATATGCAGTGTATCATTGAAAATGCCTTATAATATAACGTAATATGCAGTGTATTATTCAAAATACCTTATAATATAACGTGATATGCAGTCTATCATTGAAAATACCATATAGTATAACGTAATATGCATTGTATCATTGAAAATACCTTATAATATAATGTAATATTTGCAGTCTATCATTGAAAATACCTTATAATATAATGTAATATTTGCAGTCTATCATTGAAAATACCTTATAATATAACGTATATGCAGTGTATTATTGAAAACACCTTATAATGTAACGTAATATGCAGAGTATCATTGAAAATGCCTTATAATATACGTAATATGCAGTGTATCATTTGAAAATGCCTTATAATATATAGTAATATGCAGTGTATCATTGAAAATACCTTATAATGTAACGAATATGCAGTGTATCATTGAAAATACATTATAATGTAATGTAATATGCAGTTTATCATTGAAAATATCTTATAATATAACGTAATATGCAGTGAATCATTGAAAATAGCTTATAATATAACGTGATATGCAGTCTATCATTGAAAATATCTTATAATATATAGTAATATGCAGTGTATCATTGAAAATACATTATAATGTAATGTAATATGCAGTGTATCATTGAAAATATCTTATAATATAATGTAATATGCAGTGTATCATTGAAAATATCTTCTAATGTAACGCAATATGCAGAGTATCATTCAAAATACCTTATAATATAACGTAATATGCAGAGTATCATTGAAAATACCTTATAATATAACGTGATATGCAGAATATCATTGAAAATACCTTATAATATAACGTAATATGCAGTGTATCATTGAAAATACCTTATAATATAACGTAATATGCAGTGTATCATTGAAAATACCCTATAATATAATGTAATGTGCAGTGTATCATTGAAAATACCTTATAATATAACGTAATATGCAGTGTATCATTGAAAATGCCTTATAATATAACGTAATATGCAGTGTATTATTCAAAATACCTTATAATATAACGTGATATGCAGTCAATCATTGAAAATACGTGATAATATAACGTAATATGCAGTCTATCATTGAAAATGCCTTATAATATAACGTAATGTGCAGTGTATCAATGAAAATACCTTATAATATAACGTAATATGCAGTCTATCATTGAAAATGCCTTATAATATAACGTAATATGCAGTATATCATTGAAAATACCTTATAATATAACGTAATATGCAGTGTATCATTGAAAATACCTTATATAATAACGTAATATGCAGAGTATCATTCAAAATATCTTATAATATAACGTAATATGCAGTGTATCATTGAAAATACCTCATATTATAACGTAATATGCACTGTATCATAGAAAATACCATATAAATAATGTAATATGCAGTCTATCATTGATAATACCTCATAATATAACGTAATATGCAGAGTATCATTGAAAATACCTTATAATATAACGTAATATGCAGTGTATCATTGAAAATACCTTATAATATAAACGTAATATGCTGTGTATTATTTCAAAATACCTTATAATATAACGTGATATGCAGTCTATCATTGAAAATACCATATAGGTATAACGTAATATGCATTGTATCATTGAAAATACCTTATAATATAATGTAATAATTTGCAGTCTATCATTGAAAATACCTTATAATATAATGTAATATTTGCAGTCTATCATTGAAAATACCTTATAATATACCGTAATATGCATGTGTATTATTGAAAATACCTATAATGTAACGTAATATGCAGAGTATCATTGAAAATGCCTTAGAATATAACGTAATATGCAGTGTATCATTGAAAATGCCTTATAATAATAGTAATATGCAGTGTATCATTGAAAATACCTTATAATGTAACGTGATATGCAGTGTATCATTGAAAATACATTATAATGTAATGTAATATGCAGTTAATCATTGAAAATATCTTCTAATGTAACGCAATATGCAGAGTATCATTCAAAATACCTTATAATATAACGTAATATGCAGAGTATCATTGAAAATACCTTATAATATAACGTAATATGCAGTGTATCATTGAAAATGCCTTATAATATAACGTAATATGCAGTGTATTATTCAAAATACCTTATAATATAACGTGATATGCAGTCAATCATTGAAATACGTGATAATATAACGTAATATGCAGTCTATCATTGAAAATGCCTTATAATATAACGTAATATGCAGTATATCATTGAAAATACCTTATAATATAACGTAATATGCAGTGTATCATTGAAAATACCTTATAATATAACGTAATATGCAGAGTATCATTCAAAATATCTTATAATATAACGTAATAATGCAGTGTATCATTGAAAATACCTCATAATATAACGTAATATGCACTGTATCATAGAAAATACCATATAATATAATGTAATATGCAGTCTATCATTGATAATACCTCATAATATACGTAATATGCAGAGTATCATTGAAAATACCTTATAATATAACGTAATATGCAGTGTATCATTGAAAATGCCTTATAATATAACGTAATATGCAGTGTATTATTCAAATACCTTATAATATAACGTGATATGCAGTCTATCATTGAAAATACCATATAGTATAACGTAATATGCATTGTATCATTGAAAATACCTATAATATAATGTAATAATTTGCAGTCTATCATTGAAAATACCTATAATATAATGTAATATTTGCAGTCTATCATTGAAAATACCTTATAATATACCGTAATATGCAGTGTATTATTGAAAATATCTTATAATGTAACGTAATATGCAGAGTATCATTGAAAATGCCTTAGAATATAACGTAATATGCAGTGTATCATTGAAAATGCCTTTATAATATATAGTAATATGCAGTGTATCATTGAAAATACCTATAATGTAACGAATATGCAGTGTATCATTGAAAATACATTATAATGTATGTAATATGCAGTTTATCATTGAAAATATCTTCTAATGTAACGCAATATGCAGAGTATCATTCAAAATACCTTATAATATATCGTAATATGCAGAGTATCATTGAAAATACCTTATAAATAACGTGATATGCAGAATATCATTGAAAATACCTTATAATATAACGTAATATGCAGTGTTCATTGAAAAATGCCTTATAATATATAGTAATATGCAGTGTATCATTGAAAAATACCTTATAATGTAACGAATATGCAGTGTATCATTGAAAATACATTATAATGTAATGTAATATGCAGTTTATCATTGAAAATATCTTATAATATAACGTAATATGCAGTGAATCATTGAAAATAGCTTATAATATAACGTGATATGCAGTCTATCATTGAAAATATCTTATAATATATAGTAATATGCAGTGTATCATTGAAAATACATTATAATGTAATGTAATATGCAGTGTATCATTGAAAATATTTATAATATATGTAATATGCAGAGTATCATTCAAAATACCTTATAATATAACGTAATATGCAGTGTATCATTGAAAATACCTTATAATATAACGTAATATGCACTGTATCATAGAAAATACCATATAATATAATGTAATATGCAGTCTATCATTGATAATACCTCATAATATAACGTAATATGCAGAGTATCATTGAAAATACCTTATAATATAACGTAATATGCAGTGTATCATTGAAAATGCCTTATAATATACGTAATATGCAGTGTATTATTCAAAATACCTTATAATATAACGTGATATGCAGTCTATCAATTGAAAATACCATATAGTATAACGTAATATGCATTGTATCATTGAAAATACCTTATAATATAATGTAATATTTGCAGTCTAACATTGAAAATACCTATAATATAATGTAATATTTGCAGTCTATCATTGAAAATACCTATAATATACCGTAATATGCAGTGTATTATTGAAAATATCTTATAATGTAACGTAATATGCAGAGTATCATTGAAAATGCCTTAGAAAATAACGTAATATGCAGTGTATCATTGAAAAATGCCTTATAATATATAGTAATATGCAGGGTATCATTGAAAATACCTTATAATATAACATGCAGTGTATCATTGAAAATACCTAATAATGTAATGTAATATGCAGTTATCATTGAAAATATCTTCTAATGTAACGCAATATGCAGAGTATCATCAAAATACCTTATAATATAACGTAATATGCAGAGTATCATTGAAAATACCTTATAATATAACGTGATATGCAGAATATCATTGAAAATACCTTATAATATAACGTAATATGCAGTGTATCATTGAAAATGCCTTATAATATAACGTAATATGCAGTGTATCATTGAAAATACCTTATAATGTAACGAATATGCAGTGTATCATTGAAAAATACATTATAATGTAATGTAATATGCAGTTTATCATTGAAAATATCTTATAATATAACGTAATATGCAGTGAATCATTGAAAATAGCTTATAATATAACGTGATATGCAGTCTATCATTGAAAATATCTTATAATATATAGTAATATGCAGTGTATCATTGAAAATACATTATAATGTAATGTAATATTGCAGTGTATCATTGAAAATATCTTATAATATATTGTAATATGCAGAGTATCATTCAAAATACCTTATAATATAACGTAATATGCAGTGTATCATTGAAAATACCTCATAAATAACGTAATATGCACTGTATCATAGAAAATACCATATAATATAATGTATATGCAGTCTATCATTGATAATACCTCATATATAACGTAATATGCAGAGTATCATTGAAAATACCTTATAATATAACGTAATATGCAGTGTATCATATGAAAATGCCTTATAATATAACGTAATATGCAGTGTATTATTCAAAATACCTTATAATATAACGTGATATGCAGTCTATCATTGAAAATACCATAATAGTATTAACGTAATATGCATTGTATCATTGAAAATACCTTATAATATAATGTAATATTTGCAGTCTATCATTGAAAATACCTTATAATATAATGTAATATTTGCAGTCTATCATTGAAAATACCTTATAATATAACGTAATATGCAGTGTATTATTGAAAATACCTTATAATGTAACGTAATATGCAGAGTATCATTGAAAATGCCTTATAATATAACGTAATATGCAGTGTATCATTGAAAATGCCTTATAATATAACGTAATATGCAGTATATCATTGAAAATACCTTATAATATAACGTAATATGCAGTGTATCATTGAAAATACCTTATAATATAACGTAATATGCAGAGTATCATTCAAAATATCTTATAATATAACGTAATATGCAGTGTATCATTGAAAATATCTCATAATATAACGTAATATGCACTGTATCATAGAAAATACCATATAATATAATGTAATATGCAGTCTATCATTGATAATACCTCATAATATAACGTAATATGCAGAGTATCATTGAAAATACCTTATAATATAACGTAATATGCAGTGTATCATTGAAAATGCCTTATAATATAACGTAATATGCAGTGTATTATTCAAAATACCTTATAATATAAACGTGATATGCAGTCTATCATTGAAAATACCATATAGTATAACGTAATATGCATTGTATCATTGAAAATACCTTATAATATAATGTAATATTTGCAGTCTATCATTGAAAATACCTTATAATATAATGTAATATTTGCAGTCTATCATTGAAAATACCTTATAATATACCGTAATATGCAGTGTATTATTGAAAATATCTTATAATGTAACGTAATATGCAGAGTATCATTGAAAATGCCTTATAATATAACGTAATATGCAGTGTATCATTGAAAATGCCTTATATATATAGTAATATGCAGTGTATCATTGAAAATACCTTATAATGTAACGAATATGCAGTGTATCATTGAAAATACATTATAATGTAATGTAATATGCAGTTTATCATTGAAATATCTTCTAATGTAACGCAATATGCAGAGTATCATTCAAAATACCTTATAATATAACGTATTATGCAGAGTATCATTGAAATTACCTTATAATATAACGTGATATGCAGAATATCATTGAAAATACCTTATAATATAACGTAATATGCAGTGTATCATTGAAAATGCCTTATAATATATAGTAATATGCAGTGTATCATTGAAAATACCTTATAATGTAACGAATATGCAGTGTATCATTGAAAATACATTATAATGTAATGTAATATGCAGTTTATCATTGAAAATATCTTATAATATAACGTAATATGCAGTGAATCATTGAAAATAGCTTATAATATAACGTGATATGCAGTCTATCATTGAAAAATTCTTATAATATATAGTAATATGCAGTGTATCATTGAAAATACATTATAATGTAATGTAATATGCAGTGTATCATTGAAAATATCTTATAATATAATGTAATATGCAGAGTATCATTCAAAATACCTTATAATATACGTAATATGCAGTGTATCATTGAAAATACCTCATAATATAACGTAATATGCACTGTATCATAGAAAATACCATATAATATAATGTAATATGCAGTCTATCATTGATAATACCTCATAATATAACGTAATATGCAGAGTATCATTGAAAATACCTTATAATATAACGTAATATGCAGTGTATCATTGAAAATGCCTTATAATATAACGTAATATGCAGTGTATTATTCAAAATACCTTATAATATAACGTGATATGCAGTCTATCATTGAAAATACCATATAGTATAACGTAATATGCCATGTATCATTGAAAATACCTTATAATATAATGTAATATTTGCAGTCTATCATTGAAAATACCCTTATAAAATAATGTAATATTTGCAGTCTATCATTGAAAATACCTTATAATATAACGTAATATGCAGTGTATTATTGAAAATACCTTATAATGTAACGTAATATGCAGAGTATCATTGAAAATGCCTTTTATAATATAACGTAATATGCAGTGTATCATTGAAAATGCCTTATAATATATAGTAAATATGCAGTGTATCATTGAAAATACCTTATAATGTAACGAATATGCAGTGTATCATTGAAAATACATTATAATGTAATGTAATATGCAGTTTATCATTGAAAAATATCTTATAATATAACGTAATATGCAGTGAATCATTGAAAATATGCTTATAAATGACGTGATATGCAGTCTATCATTGAAAATATCTTATAATATATAGTAATATGCAGTGTATCATTGAAAATACATTATAATGTAATGTAATATGCAGTGTATCATTGAAAATATCTTATAAATATAATGTAATATGCAGTGTATCATTGAAAATATCTTCTAATGTAACGCAAATATGCAGATATCATTCAAAATACCTTATAATATAACGTAATATGCAGAGTATCATTTGAAAAATACCTTATAATATAACGTGATATGCAGAATATCATTGAAAATACCTTATAATATAACGTAATATGCAGTGTATCATTGAAAATACCTTATAATATAACGTATATGCAGTGTATCATTGAAAATACCTTATAATGTAACGAATATGCAGTGTATCATTGAAAATACATTATAATGTAATGTAATATGCAGTTTATCATTGAAAATAATCTTCTAATGTAACGCAATATGCAGAGTATCATTCAAAATACCTTATAATATAACGTAATATGCAGAGTATCATTGAAAATACCTTATAATATAACGTGATATGCAGAATATCATTGAAAATACCTTATAATATAACGTAAATATGCAGTGTATCATTGAAAATGCCTTATAATATATAGTAATATGCAGTGTATCATTGAAAATACCTTATAATGTAACGAATATGCAGTGTATCATTGAAAATACATTATAATGTAATGTAATATGCAGTTTATCATTGAAATATCTTATAATATAACGTAATATGCAGTGAATCATTGAAAATAGCTTATAATATAACGTGATATGCAGTCTATCATTGAAAATATCTTATAATATATAGTAATATGCAGTGTATCATTGAAAATACATTATAATGTAATGTAATATGCAGTGTATCATTGAAAATATCTATAATATAATGTAATATGCAGAGTATCATTCAAAATACCTTATAATATAACGTAATATGCAGTGTATCATTGAAAATACCTCATAATATAACGTAATATGCACTGTATCATAGAAAATACCATATAATATAATGTAATATGCAGTCTATCATTGATAATACCTCATATATAACGTAATATGCAGAGTATCATTGAAAATACCTTATAATATAACGTAATATGCAGTGTATCATTGAAAATGCCTTATAATATAACGTAATATGCAGTGTATTATTCAAAATACCTTATAATTTGCAGTCTATCATTGAAAATACCATATAGTATAACGTAATATGCATTGTATCATTGAAAATACCTAATATATAATGTAATATTTGCAGTCTATCATTGAAAATACCTTATAATATAATGTAATATTTGCAGTCTATCATTGAAAATACCTTATAATATAACGTAATATGCAGTGTATTATTGAATATACTTATAATGTAACGTAATATGCAGAGTATCATTGAAAATGCCTTATAATATAACGTAATATGCTGTGTATCATTGAAAATGCCTTTATAATATATAGTAATATGCAGTGAATCATTGAAAATACCTTATAATGTAACGATATGCAGTGTATCATTGAAAATACATTATAATGTAATGTAATATGCAGTTTTATTCATTGAAAATATCTTATATTATAACGTAATATGCAGTGATCATTGAAAATAGCTTATAATATAACGTGATATGCAGTCTATCATTGAAAATATCTTATAATATATAGTAATATGCAGTGTATCATTGAAAATACATTATAATGTAATGTAATATGCAGTGTATCATTGAAAATATCTTATAATATAATGTAATATGCAGTGTATCATTGAAAATATCTTCTAATGTAACGCAATATGCAGAGTATCATTCAAAATACCTTATAATATAACGTAATATGCAGAGTATCATTGAAAATACCTTATAATATAACGTGATATGCAGAATATCATTGAAAATACCTTATAATATAACGTAATATGCAGTGTATCATTGAAAATACCTTATAATATAACGTAATATGCAGTGTATCATTGAAAATACCCTATAATATAATGTAATATGCAGTGTATCATTGAAAATACCTTATAATATACCGTAATATGCAGTGTATTATTGAAAATACCTTATAATGTAACGTAATATGCAGAGTATCATTGAAAATGCCTTAGAATATAACGTAATATGCAGTGTATCATTGAAAATGCCTTATAATATATAGTAATATGCAGTGTATCATTGAAATACCTTATAATGTAACGAATATGCAGTGTATCATTGAAAATACATTATAATGTAATGTAATATGCAGTTTATCATTGAAAATATCTTCTAATGTAACGCAATATGCAGAGTATCATTCAAAATACCTTATAATATAACGTAATATGCAGAGTATCATTGAAAATACCTTATAATATAACGTGATATGCAGAATATCATTGAAAATACCTTATAATATAACGTAATATGCAGTGTATCATTGAAAATGCCTTATAATATATAGTAATATGCAGTGTATCATTGAAAATAC
This sequence comes from Lasioglossum lativentre, assembly GCA_916610255.1. Lineage (NCBI taxonomy): Eukaryota > Metazoa > Arthropoda > Insecta > Hymenoptera > Halictidae > Lasioglossum > Lasioglossum lativentre. The sequence continues at coordinate 76,031 of CAKAJI010000375.1, forward strand.
CTTATAATGTAACGAATATGCAGTGTATCATTGAAAATACATTATAATGTAATGTAATATGCAGTTTATCATTGAAAATATCTTATAATATAACGTAATATGCAGTGTATCATTGAAAATAGCTTATAATATAACGTGATATGCAGTCTATCATTGAAAATATCTTATAATATATAGTAATATGCAGTGTATCATTGAAAATACATTATAATGTAATGTAATATGCAGTGTATCATTGAAATATCTTATAATATAATGTAATATGCAGTGTATCATTGAAATATCTTCTAATGTACACGCAATATGCAGAGTATCATTCAAAATACCTTATAATATAACGTAATATGCAGAGTATCATTGAAAATACCTTAAAATATAACGTGATATGCAGAATATCAACGTAATATGCAGTGTATCATTGAAAATACCTTATAATATAACGTAATATGCAGTGTATCATTGAAAATACCCTATAATATAATGTAATATGCAGTGTATCATTGAAAATACCTTATAATATAACGTAATATGCAGTGTATCATTGAAAAATGCCTTATAATGTAACGTAATATGCAGTGTATCATTGAAAATACCTTATAATGTAACGTAATATGCAGTCCATCATTGAAAATATCATATAATATATTGTAATATGCAGTCTATCATTGAAAATATCTTATAATATAATTTAATATTTGCAGTGTATCATTGAAAATGCCTTATAATATAACGTAATATGCAGTAGATCATTGAAAATACCTTATAATATAACGTAATATGCAGTGTATCATTGAAAATACCTTATAATGTAATGTAATATGCAGTCCATCATTGAAAATATCATATAATATATTGTAATATGCAGTCTATCATTGAAAATATCTTATAATATAACGTAATATGCAGTGTATCATTGAAAATACCTTATAATATAACGTAATATGCAGTATATCATTGAAAATGCCGTATAATATAACGTAATATGCAGTGTATTATTCAAAATACCTTATAATATAACGTGATATGCAGTCTATCATTGAAAATACCATATAGTATAACGTAATATGCAGTGTATCATTGAAAATACCTTATAATGTAACGTAATATGCAGTCCATCATTGAAAATACCTTATAATATAACGTAATATGCAGTGTATCATTGAAAATGCCTTATAATATAAAGTAATATGCAGTGTATTATTCAAAATACCTTATAATATAACGTGATATGCAGTCTATCATTGAAAATACCATATAGTATAACGTAATATGCATTGTATCATTGAAAATACCTTATAATATAATGTAATATTTGCAGTCTATCATTGAAAATACCTTATAATATAACGTAATATGCAGTCTATCATTGAAAATACCATATAGTATAACGTAATATGCAGTGTATCATTGAAAATACCTTATAATGTAACGTAATATGCAGTCCATCATTGAAAATACATTATAATGTAATGTAATATGCAGTGTATCATTCAAAATACCTTATAATGTAATGTAATATGCAGTCCATCATTGAAAATATCATATAACATATTGTAATATGCAGTCTATCATTGAAAATATCTTATAATATAACGTAATATGCAGTGTATCATTGAAAATACCTTATAATATAATGTAATATGCAGTCAATCATTGAAAATACGTGATAATATAACGTAATATGCAGAGTATCATTGAAAATACCTTATAATATAACGTAATATGCAGTGTATTATTGAAAATGCCTTATAATATAAAGTAATATGCAGTGTATTATTCAAAATACCTTATAATATAACGTGATATGCAGTCTATCATTGAAAATACCATATAGTATAACGTAATATGCATTGTATCATTGAAAATACCTTATAATATAATGTAATATTTGCAGTCTATCATTGAAAATACCTTATAATATAACGTAATATGCAGTCTATCATTGAAAATACCCTATAATATAATGTAATATGCAGAGTATCATTGAAAATTC